>DWRA01003223.1:0-12459 GCA_018250295.1 Spathilepia clonius | reverse complement strand
GGTGGACTATGGCCTAACCCGTCTCACTCTGAGAGGAGACCCGTGCCCAGCAGTGGGACAGTAATGGGTTGACGACGTTACACTTCAGTAATATGACGTTACACAACTAGCATGTTCATAATTATAACATGGTAACAATAATAAGGAAACATATTTTAAATATAGTACGGTAGATCCTTTCTACTGTGACTATAGCGAAAAAACCTCGCCACACTCTTTTCTGCCATAGATCAGTGTTAAGCGTTGCTGTGTTATGGTGGTGGGTAGTAAAATAATTTATTTTACGTCTATGTAAAGGATTGCAATTCAAGCAGGAAAGACAATTCATGTTGCATGGTAGCACCATGGTAGCACTCCATATTTGCTCGAACTCCAGATAGTACATCAACCTTACTCCCCTACTAATCCCCATTTGATAGGAAAAAGGAATAAATAAAAGATAGTCCGTTAATTTTGAATTTGCTCAATTGAACACATTTAACTTCAGTAATCTATACGGAGTAGGAACTAATCTTGAAATCGGCTGCACCGATTTTGACAAACTTTAATGCTAACAGAGCCAATGACTGAATGAACTATAATATATTGAAAACGTTTAGGGTTGCCGCGAGTGGTCATTAACACTTATTGTTAGAAAAATTATACTTAATAGTTCTACGATACAATTGACAGGACCGTGTTCGTAAAATTGATTTCGTGTTATCTGATTTGGACATTGGAAGCCTATTGTTCTCAATTCTATTTTTAATAACACTAGTTGCATCCGTGACTTTGTTTAGATCAAAACATTTTTTTATAAGTTATCGTAGTAGCAAACGAGCACGCGTTACACCTGATGGCAAATGGCAGTGGCAATCAGTAATCATCCTCAGATAAGATTAGATTTCTACTTGAGTGCGGTCACTAGTGCATTGCTACCGCTGAAGACTAAGTTGGAATACCTCAGATAAGTATGTCTCTCTTAGAGGGTGTGGACGTGAAAGGGCGTGAACCCTTAGAGCCAGAATAAAGCATCGCTTAACATAAAAAGAATAATAACAACGCTATTATAAGGCAGAAAAAGATTCTGAGGTCGACAGAAGCAATTATAATAGGGTTACCAACTAAGATCTACAAAACCGAAGAGTATTTAATCTTTTGAGGACCTCTTCATAATCTTAAAAATATTTGAAGTGTAAAAAGCATTTGGCTAGTGATTAAAATATAGCCTAAATCCTTGTAATCTTCGTATTTGTTGCTTTATTAAATCAGTGTAAATCGCTACTATGTTTATGTTTAAAGATGTGAGTATAACTAAATACTTATATGAGGAGTTTTTAATTTATCCTCAGGTAACATGTCATCTTTGGCCAACTCAGGTAGCATTCAATACACATGGGTCAATAAGGTGGGCAGCAGAGACAACTTACCACCCGGTGCATGCTCGAATGCATGCTCGTTTACTACCAAAATTTTATAAACAAAAAGAAAGAATACACATACCGAAAAAACACTGTAGTACAAACAAAGAAAAAAAAACAACTATACAATCAAGTAGTAATAACGTTACAAACAGACATACGAACGCAATAATATAAACCCATTACATGATAGATAGTTAGTTTCGACAAATGAATCCAATATCGCAATTGACAGAATAATGTTACGTATTCCATTTGTATAAAGGTCATCATAGCATGCACGTAACTTGCCATGAAACAATACAATTGATGGTTATCTCTAGCTAGATATATACAAATTGTACGTCTGTCTATATGTCGGTTTAGCTTAAGATCTGATCGCTTTATTATGATTTGATTTTCAGAGTCTGACCCCAAAATGATGATGTACGTGGAGTGGCTGCCAGCATTCGTGTCTGACAGGCAGGGTTCCGCGTTCGATTCCCAGACAGATATTTAAATTATGATTAGTTCTATTATGGATCTGGGCATAGCAGTGGTTGAAACTCGGCCTCTCGATTGGGAGGTCCGAGGTTCGAATCCCAGAGACATCCCTGATTCAAGTTATGTGCCTATTATTATTATTTTTTTATTGGCCTCCAGAAGTCACGGTTATAAACTAGTATACTAAAGTGTAATACACTTACGGATTGATTTCTCTTGATGGCTTGATTGCATGTTAAGGGATACATTTCTGTCGATTAAAAGTGAAAACGTTATGGGGTAACAATTATTGTGTTACCCTTTCTCTGGCTAGAAAGTTTAATAAAAGGTGGGGTTATAAATCATAATTTCATATAATAATTTTTTCGATGGCAATAGGAATAATATTTATTATTAATAAAGGTATAAATGTTTAGCCGAATATAGTAATAACAGATATATAAAATTAATGGTGTCACTTAACCGATTTCGTCGTTTTTTAATTGTACCATTTTATTTACATTTTGATATGAAACGGGTACTCACGTTACGAAGTTTTGATTAAAATTATGTACCTAAAATCATATACCAATTTAATCTACAATAAAATATTTAGAACATATGTACTTTTATAGAAAAATACATTAATCTTTACAAGTTCTATATTTTATATGTACCTATTAACTAGTTGTGTCCTGCTATTTCACACGAGTTTATAAAAAAATGAGAAGTCAATTTCATGAATTTCTAATTTTGGTAAAAATAATGGTAATTTAGTAAAAAGGAAAACTTTTGAGATTACAACCAGATACTTTACTTTTATTCATATTGGTGACTTCATGCGATTTAGAAATTTCCATACGCCAACACAAGTTGGACTAATGTTGATCAAATTATCGCAGTAACACTTGCCAATTATAACAATTGCAAAAATAAAAACAAACGTCAAAGGCGAATAAGCTTAAATTACCGAAATAAAATAAAAACAAAAATTTAAAAATTCGCCGCTAAAAATTACGCGATTTAAAGCTCTGTCACACCCCTGTCGGATTACAGCCGCAAGGGGGCCGTAACACAGGGGTGGTACCCCTGACAAAAATATACAATAACAATTCGCGAGACGAGATAAGTAAAAATACGAGCTTGTTAAACCGTAAAAAGTTATAATGGTACATAAAGTCAACAATGGTTAAACTTGCATTGTTAGAATTATCAACGGGCGATGCATACACGTATCACACCGGTCGATTCGCACCCTACAGCTGGATTTTGATAATAAAACCGAGCATATTACTATTTTTTGTATTAATATGGGTCTCGGTGTCTAATGCCGGGTCATAGTAATATTGAGTAGAATAAATACTTGACCAAATGCGAGTCAAACTCGCCCAGGAAATGTTTCGAGCTATCAAATTTTATATATTCTGTTTTTTTTTGTTTCCTTTTCGCATTGGTACCTATCTTGGTACAATATTTAAAATTTTAACTCACCCATTTCAGTTCGTTAAAATAGTTTGGTGGTACGGAACCCTGCGTATATAATTCGATTCGCACCTAGTCAAATTTAGTTAAGCACTTTAGCTTACAAGTGAGTAGGAATCAAAAATCTCAACAGTTTAAAAATTAATAATAAACCCGTTCATGACGATAACCACTTCAAAGCGTCCGAAAGATTAATGTGACCGATACTTAAAACTTCACTCATTACGAGTTCATAGTGAATTCAGCAAGCAGAAGTCAGGTACTTACGCACGGAAGTGGGCGTGGCTAGTTGCTTTGACGAGTGCCGCTTGAGCGTCAGCCATCCCGCAATATGGTGTTAGAGATGTTATCGAGGGATGTTGGTTGTATTTGGCCAACGTTGGAGAATGTTGGCTGTCCGTTCAATTGTTTGGTCAACTGGGGAATTTTGGTAAGGTTCGTTCACCCGTGGACATTGTTAATTATTGTAAGAATTTTACTTTCTTGTCTTTGTCTTGCATTTATAATTACATAATCATAAAGATATGTAGATAAATATCTACGGTATCTAGGTAAATGGAGCTTCGAGCTCGAACATATTTATAAAAACAGTAGACTGGAATTGCCTAAAATAAATAAAATAATTTATTTGGCACATATGACACAAGTACAGTTGTTCTACAAACATATCTAATAGTAATAAAAATAATTATTGATTAATTTAAGAGATTTCAAAAATCACTCAAATCGACATAATTAAAGTGTATTTAACCTATGATACTAATTAAAATAAGTAACTACCATGTATTGTTGGCCGAATGCAGAATCCATTATTAATGTAATTATAAAATAATTGTCTGGCGGCGACTATAATTTTGTGTTCCTTAAAAAACATTAACAATGAAACTATACAATTTTATAATCCGCCGAAAAATAATTAGGACAGGATTGAAATAATTAATACGTATAAAACTTCAATTAATACGAATTTAAAGTTACTTCGACTGTTTGTTCAAATGTTTAAACAAAAGCTTGGTTCGTAGTTCGTTCACCCGCGTTGGACAATAAGTGTTGCAAGGTTGCCGATTTAAGTGGGATGCCCCAATTTCAATGCAACAATGCACGTATTTAGTAAGTACTTACAATTAGTAACTACAATAGGTACAATAATTAAGTAATAAAATAAACACCACAAATGTAATTAATCTATATAAATTAACAATAATTGACGTGGTTATAAAATATTGTTTTCGTTATTTATTTTGAAGTAATTTTAAACGTTATTAGGTCAACTTATAATTCATTAATTTTAGGTTCTGTTTAACTTATTTATTTATTTCCTGGAATTACCGCTATATTTCTAAAAATAATGGAAGTATTGTTTTCAATCGAAAACTAATAAAACAGTTTTGGAACATTTATTCCAAAACTATTTTATTACGCACATTTTAGAAGAATAAAATGGACATTCTAGTTATATATATCACTATTGGAACGTACTTTATTTTTGATATGTATGTTAAATTATTATTATTTTTTATTTAATTATATGCGGTCCGTGTAAACACACCTCTGGCAACACTGTTCCACATTCAATTTAACATTCAATCGCGAACGCAGCGCCCTGCTGCGCTGCACTGCTATTAATTCCAATTTCGAACCTACGAATTATGGAATGCTTCCTTGGTTCACTGTGATACAGAGTAGCTTTCATCAGACGTTATATTTTTTACTTTAAGAAATATTTATATTTATATTTGTAGTTTTGATTAAAAAAGTTCTACTCATATTTAAAAAGAATTTAACAAAGTTAAAGTTAATATTGTATCTAAATTCTGACCGCGTTTGTAGTTAGAATTATTCTTATATAAACATAAATGTTTAAATTATTTTTCCAAGTAGTAGAAGCAGAAAATAAACATTTCTTAGAAAATAATTTAATGTATAGCGATATTATAATGGTAATGTTTTTCGTAATCAAACAAAATCCATTCTAAGTAACAGTAATCTAAGTAGATTGTTTCTGAAATATGTTTAAATCCCTTCAAAATGAACACGAGTTACAGGTTCGTTCAAACGTTAATTTATAGCGGCATTAAAATGATTAACTCCGCTGCCTATGTAAGGTAATTATATAGAATAAGATAATTACTACAATTACGACAAAGAATTATTACAAACGCGATAAAATTATTCCGCTCTATATGGCGAAACATTTATTTAAATGGTGTGTTAAAATAACATGTCCATTTGTTTCAGTTTCCTGGTGACAGAAATGGATATAATTTGCAATTCTAAGTAAACAATGATTATAATGTCTTACTGCGTTATAACTTGTTAATTCTGACTGTGATTGACGTCTTTATAACATAACAATTATCATAGTCAACGCATTACTGTCCCACAACTGACTAAAAATTTCGTCACAAAATTTTGCACAGTTTAAGTCACGCGAAACAGATAAACTTCCGTAAAATATATATTTATATATAATTTATGTATTAGTCTCAAGCCGCGAAACACTCAAAAATAGAAAGGATGGTTCTCGATTATAGTATCATAAGGGCTTTGGGAATTTATTATCCTGTCGCTTTTGGAGCCCATCAACCAATAACATTTTAGGAATAGGAATTTTAGTCCACTTTCCCGCAAAGGACAAGCAAATCGAACGAAATGTAATGAAAATTATTTCAAAAAGGATTTAAAAAAGCAATAACTTACTATAAAACTTAAGTGACCGTTTGGTGTTCTTAACCACTTATTATTACCTGTACCTTGAACATATGCAATACACAACGTATACTATTAGGTTACACTTTCTATCGGTCACGATCTCTCATTACGTGCTGTACACTTTTCAAATGCACTGCGAATTTCAGATCAGCTGTATCCAGTCATTGTTGACCGAGATAGACCAAGAAATTACTTAGCAACCACATCACAAATATGATACGGAGTTTTTCACGATACACGTTATCATAAAACATTCAATTTATGTTATTATTCACGCAGAAACCGCGCAATTAAATTATTAAAAAAATATCTGTCAAATCACTAACTATTAAATTAAATTGATTATTATCAACAACGGGCGTTAGTTTACATAATTCTACATTCAAATATTTATAAACGTACTCCTCCAAGTGATTTATCTATGTTGTCCTAATCTACACATCCAAAGTGTAAGTCCGAGCCGAGTACGTAAGATCAAACGCACCCTGTCATTACCGGGCGAGAGGCCGAGGAATTACGAGTAATTACCAGCTCTACGGATCTGGAGGCGTGGTGGCTCTACTTTGAATGACAGTACTCTTTGTTCGTTGGCTCCGAAAGAATGTTTTTGTAACGTAATAGTGATGTAATGGTACGGAATTCGTTTATTGAAAACGACGAACACAATGTGTCGTTTCGTCGTAATATACATATTTTGGACGAAATAATCGTAAAGAGAGCTTCATGTTATGGTTCTGGAAAATGATTAATAAATAATAATTTTATTAGTATTTGGTCCGATAAATAATGATACTTGAAATGTATAAAGATTGAGGACTAAACCTAAGGAAACATACTCAAAGGCGGCAGGACCTTCGTAGGTCCATTTCGAAAAATGTTCGCTACGATTGTATCTGCTTTATAATAACAGTGTCAAGCGCTGCTTTATTCCGGGTTATGGTAAGGAAAAGGAGACATTTGTGACAGACAACAGGGAAAAATCCAATCCCGAGTGGGATTGATTACAGAAGTCCACGGACAGTGGTCACTTTCCGCGTAGTGGAGATTCTTGTTTGATATCTCAATATTAAAAACAAGTCAAAATCAAACACGTTTAATTAAGAATTGAAAAAACATGTAAGAGCCGGATCAAATTAAACATCGTTATATAATAACATTACAATGCTATTTAAATAGTTAACAATCGACAAAGAATCTTCAAGTTAAGCTCAAGCCCTCTCCAGTCGCTAGACGCTTAATTATTGAGGGTATTTAAAAGAGTTCTTCATTAGGACCGTTCAAATATTACTGAGCCACTTACAGTTGAGGCAACATTTTAACGGCGGTTTCTTATTGGTGCTCGTGAATATTTAATGCTATCTTTACTGTCGAAGTTTTGCTGTTTTGTTTTCTGGTACTCAGTTATGTAAGAAATTGTTTGCTACTTGTTTTCATAAGAGTGCATTTTAATTTCGATAAAAAAATATTAGTTTTTCGTTTTGTATTGTCGTTCAGAAACGTTGTGCTAACCAAACTTTTATTCGGCCAGAATTAAGTTTATAAGCGTGTCAACAATCATTAGAAATAGCTTGTACATACGTCCAGGGCCCTTCCTCTTACCACGCGGGCTTGAGAGCGCGTGCGGATCCGATCTGTACACGTAACAATTGACTATGTTTCATAGACACTTTTCCTATCAAGTGTGCCACACGCACGGCAGGCAGAATATGAAAACATGCGGGCAGGTGAGACAAGCATAAGGATAAAACACGCAAGCAAGTGTAGGTCTCCGTGACGGGAAAAAAGCCCAAGTGCACTTCGGTATTCATTTATTGAGCATTGTAATATTTGCAAGCTATGGACTTTAAAAATCTTATTTTTATTTAAAATTAAGACAGCGTTTTGTCATTTTTAAATACATAGCTGCATTCCTACAAGTTATCATTATTTGTACGAAATCAAGCAAATCATTGATTTACCTATTTATAATTGTCTCCTTATCTGTCTGGTTACGCACCCCTATTTTAAGAGCGTTCATTTTAACCGGATTTTCATGCAAAAATAGGGAATTCTGAACAAAATAACATATATATACAAATTTTACTAAAAAAGTAACAGGTATTAACCAAAATTCAAAGAAAATAAAAGTTACATCAAAACTAATGAAGCCACCAGCGGAAGCCCATCTCTTATAAAGATAACACAGATATTTGTTAATGAAATATCTGGTAGCTCGCCGGAAACCACCACTCATATATTACGAAACCTGGACCAACGTTTAATACGTTATCAAATTGAATCAGACGGTGTACATTAAGGGCAATCTACATAGGAAGCTAAGCTAATAAGAAAATATCTTGCCTGGAATTGCTCAGTACTTCTTCGAATTGTAAAGATGCGTACCTGCAAGCAAAAAAAATACAATTAATAAAATGGTTAAAGATAACATAAACGTAGCAAAGATAAACTTATCATTTTCACATTATTTCTATTGTGAAGCAGTTCTTGGGTTTCGGTGGAAGGCAGCTGGTTACCAGTTATAAATAACTATGCGCAGCAGTGATCAAATGGTCATGCCACCCGTAGACGTCAGTAAGCAACTGTTTAAAGTGCAATAAAAAGGCCCTTAGTCCTCACGGATCACAATAAAAATCAATTGATAAAAACTTCAATTTGACCAATAAAATTCAAAAGCGAAGCTAATATAACCAACCATAGCAAGGTAGGGGCAGTGGAAGCATCACTCAAAGTGTGGCAATCAAACACACCATCAGACAGGCTGTAATGAAGACTTTTAATTACAGGGTCGGCCATAAAAATTATTATGCTAATTACAATTAGAACCCGGCTCTATCGTCGACCATTAATCAAAGCGTCAGATAGTTTTATGTACTTATAAAACTTTATTGAAGGGACATTTGGAGTTTTGTTTTTTAATGAGATGATAATGGTGGAGATAATGTTTTTTATTTGTTGTTAGGGTGTTTCAATTGGAGAACACAACAGCTTTTAAAATAATAATGTATCAAATTATTACTAACACTTAACAAATCGAGGGCAGGTACAGTATAAAACTACTTGAAGTGTAGAATAAAAAAGTTGCTAAATAAAATATAACGCTTTATTTAAAGTTTTGTAAGCATGTGCAATCTACGTATATCTAGAAACGTTTCCTTTTATAAAATTGTAAAGTAATGTATACAGTATCTGCTGCTTAATTTAATGGTGGTAAGTGGTCGCTGTCATCCGTGGACTTTTAATCAGCCCGAAGTAGAAATGAAATTACGAGCACTTACTACACACTTTTTTTGTATCAGTATATTGGTTGCACCAATCTTCTAATACGGTACAGAAGCATTTGCATTGAAACCATTAAGTGCATCAAACTATCGGAATAATATCCTTAACACAAGGGAATGAGGTCGGAATTAACATAAAGATGGTTCAATATTAAATATTCATTTAAGTTCACCAAGTCGCCCCAGCGTCCTCTGTAATTAGATTCAAGAACTACATGTCTGTAGAAAAGCGGATTATTCAATAAGTTGCTAATAAATTAATTAGGAATATTAAAAGAAAGACAAGACTGGGAACGAGTAATGAGATGTTAATGTCAAGTAATTAATATACATAAGCGTATTTATACAAAGCATAATTGTATAATTACAAAAGATAAAAGATCACAATGTTCATAAAAATTATTACAGAGACTTTTCATGAAATGAAAGTACCAAGCGAGTGTACATTTCGTGTATCTAATTTTATATGATTACCTACGTGTTATCCCTGGACAATCATTACGTATTTATTAGTACTTCATTATTTATAATCAATTTCATATCATCGGGTTGAAGTCTACTTGAGGTAAGTTACAAGTCTTAAAAAAGGCGTGTAAACTAGGTAGTAGGCATTATATTTAAAAAGCATATATCCGACTGCATTAAAATATGTGACTAATACTTTTGTTAAATATTCATCAAGCCCTTTGGGTTGTAGGGCGCGGCTAAGAATTATACATACATACACACGTACATACGCTCGAAAAATATTACCCTCCCCTGTCGCGTAAGAACGTAGGAACCGCTTATTTCCCGTAAATTTCAAAAATTCACAAAACGAAAAAGATAAAAATCTTCAAAATATACCGCAAGTACGTTGGAAGTGTCCCTGTACTAATCTACTCTGAACAGACTTCATACCGTAGAGCAGCATAGACCGCAGAACGCTCACCCTGATATTTTGCCTACAATTCCTGATAAGTATTCTAAGGCGTTTTAGCCGTAATGTAAATACAGACAATGATTTTACTTTTAAAATTGCTAGATGAAAATTTCATTCTTCTTACATAATTGTTGTATGGATATCGTAACTAATCATTTTAATACTTCAAAATTATTATATAACGGTGGTTCAGATGCACAGAATCGACACACCTATTATGGCTCAACCGAGATTACGTTAGATTTTTTTCGCTTCATAATAATAAACAGAATTATATTTATAATCACTAATTTCCAGGAGCTTTCATTACCAGTTACCAACTATCAACACAACAATTATGGAAATATTTATCAGCATCAGCATTTTTTGTTTCTTATGTAACGGGTACTCACGATCCGATGTTTTGATTTCTTAATTGCCGATATTTCGACCCAGTTGCATGGATCATGGTCACGGCGGAACTCCGGTAATTATCTACTCATAGATGGTTAAACGCTCATATGACATATTTTATTATCTATCATTGATAGATTGATTTTATAGATAGACATTCGACGCATATAGCGATTTTTTTTATCAATATAGCGACTTATTTATATTTCTATCAGCTATAACCCGCGGTTATAGTCAAGATTTTATACCTTAAACAAATTTAATAAATTAGGGCGCGTAGGGTAGAATTTATAGGCGTTGATGGGCTTTATTTTTTTACGCGGAACCCTAATACAATTTCCAACATAAAAGTAGTCTAAGTTACTCCTTATAACATGAGCTATCTGCCAGTGAAAGTTCCGTCAAATGCCGTCCAGCCGTTTAACAGACCAGCAGACATATAGACAGACAAACATATAAGTAATTATGTTTTTGTTATAGGTATCGCATGTACATTCATATCACGAAAAAGCTGTTATTTGGATATTTCAAACAGACACTTAAAATAGATTTTTCTGAAAGATTAATGTTTATTTATATCAGTGGTCCAGGTGGACCCCTTAGGGGTCTACGTGAGACTCTACAGGGGTCTACGTTAGAAGAAAACGAAATGGAAAAGAAAAAATCACAATATTTTTTTTGGTTTCGATAGCAAAGAACAAAAATTTTGGCTTGGCTTTAGCTATCAATGTAAACAAGGAGATTTGCGGTTATTTCTTACATAACTGAAGCAATATATTGATAATATACTGTAACCCAATTACGATCAACGAAATCCGAATACGGTAGAATAGCAATAGGGATCCGCTGAAATCAGCGGAATGTTGCAAGTGGTCAAGATGTCGCGCATTCCCGCAACTCATTAAGAGATGGCGCCACTGCATTCTGAATCACGCTATCGAAGTTTTCTCAACATGTTGTATATATACAAGTTCCGAGCTGAAACTTTCGCGCGGTCGTTTCCGGGCATGATCACTAATCGGCAGGAGATCTCCCTTTGCTTGCGTAAATTGGGCAAGTTTGGGCAATTGAAATTACTCTAGACTAAGAGACGAATAAAAACTGAATAAAGACCTTATTGAATAAGTTTTCTTGGAGTTCCATCACTGAGTTGCTCTTGGGGTAGTAGCCAGCTAACCCAGATATGACCACCTCATCTCCAGGCGGTGGATATGCCAGTCCGGATTGATTGGGCGCCATCATTCTAATAAAAAGAAAATATAATAAATATTTTGGGATAAGACACATGTATAGTTATTTCTGCCTAATAATAGTGTTAAGCGCTGTATTATAGTTCAAAGGGTGTGGTGAAGATTATATACTTATTGAGCTGTTTCAGCTTAGTCCTCAGTGGTTGCAACGCAGCTATGACCTCTTTGGAATTGATTGCAGATGTCCAGGGGAGCATTTGAAAGGAGTGATAAAGGAGACAGGCTTATCCGAGGCATTCGAACTTAGTCCTCTGGGATAGCATCTGAGACCAACCTCAGTAAGAATTCATCCAGTTTGGAGATAATTACTAATGTCCACGGGCAGCAGCTGCCTCTTACAATCAGGTGGACTGCGTGCTCGTTTGCTTACTAAACTAAAGTCCAAAATCCATTATAAAATTTCTAACATGCATTAAATGTAAGGTGGTAGAACCTGTTATAATTCGACTCCAGCGGCACCACCGCTACACCTATTTCTGCCTAATAACAACAGTGTAAAAGCAGTGATAGCCTAATGGTTGAATCAGGGCCTCTCAGTCGAGGGGTCCGAGGTTCAAACC
>DWRA01003222.1:0-12461 GCA_018250295.1 Spathilepia clonius | reverse complement strand
GTGGACTATGGCCTAATCCCTTTCACTCTGAGAGGAGACCCGTGCCCAGCAGTGGGACAGTAATGGGTTGATGATGGACTGCATGCTTTTGCTACTCTATCATATAAAAAAACTACACTATATAAACCGAAAAAATACCAGTTTCTTGGGCTACCCCTACATTTTCACTTTTTTTACTTCAAGTGTTCAACATTACTGTTCAAGATAGAACCCTGTGACTTTGTGTAGGGAACCCTAAAAGCAGCACAATATTGTGACTTTATAAAACACTGTTTATAATAAAGCCTCCATGTGTAAAGCACTAGGAACTAAGTTTTCGCAACTGTTTTAAAATATTCCGCATCCACTCCTCCAAAGTCATGGTTGAGGGACCACTTAGTCAGGTCTGAGAGAGCTCATTTGTCTATTCAGAATGCCTTCAGGTACGAACTGGGATTGAAGTACTCTCAATGCAATTACGTTTTGTTAACACAGCACCATTTGTACATAAGTGTCTTGCCAAAATAAAAGGAGAAAAAAGTGATATGGAATGAAAAATGTAAAGAGTTTAAATTGGACTTTTTCTTTTTTCTTTCGTCACCCTATTACTGTCCCACAGCTGTCGGGTCTCCTCTTAGAGTGAGAAGGGTTTAGACCATAGTCTACCTCGTCGTCCATGTTCTAGTTGGAAGACTTCCTGCACCTTTAAGGCCTTTTTAAGAACTCTCTAACGTGTAAGATTCCTCACGATGTTTTCCTTCATAAATAAAACAAATGATAAGTAATTGATACGCACATAACTTTAAAAATCTGAGGTGTGTGGCGTGGCGTGGCGTGCATTGCGTGCCTGGTGTTTAAATCTGGAACTCCCCGATAGAGCAGCCGAGTTTTGACTACTAGACTATCAGTGAGTAGTCTACTTTGCGGTATCCCACAAAACCATTGGACATAATACAAGTTTTTAAGGTGTAAAACGGTTACATACTTATATTTTGTATTTCATAATAGTACGTATTTAACGACAGACGTGCCACATTTAACAGCTCGTTAACCTCCTCTGAAGGTACTAATTGCTAATAAAATGAGGCGGCCATCTTGTGAAGCAGTAGCCTCTCATTGAAGTAATAATCGACACTGTTTAAGCATATTCATATTATATAACTAAATAAAATCATTTGTAACATTTCTATGAGAATTTAATTCTCCTTGTTTACTGAGCTCTCTTGTTTGTTTTCGTGATTTTTGGACACATTGAACTGATTTTTATGACTCGTTTCAAAAACGACTCCCTCTTTGGATCCTCCTCATTCGTTTGAACTGGTTTTCACGGAATTACCCTCCCTCCTCCTACTCTAAAAATAGATTGTTTAGCTCAAAACGACACAGAGATGCTGCATAACATTTAAAAAACCTATGTACCAACACCCTGCACTCGCGCACTGCATATCAGACTTTCAGAACGATTCCTATCACTTTTAACTGGACTCCAGTGTACAATGTAACACACTCAGTGCGTAAGCGAAGTGCGCTAAAATGGCGCGCGTGACATTCCAGTTTATTTCTGTAATGTGGAGTAATGCGCCCAGGACTCACTGGAAGGTATTTTAATGGCCAGGGATTCCGCGCTGGTGACGACTGAGATGTATCTGGCTCACGCACAGCGCTACTTAATAGGAAAATATTTGATTACTATTTTAATTTCATAGAAAACGGCCATGTGCGAGTCGAACTCGCACGCGTAGGGTTCCGTAGCACTATCATTAAATAGCAGCACAAAATATATAATTATTTTTCTTTATTATTTATTGAGACTTAATACATACGTTTACAAACAACAACTAACAAAATAAGTTTGTTTTTCATAGTGTTTGTTAGAATTACAAAGTTATGTTATTCGGTCTTTGAAAAAGTGTAAAGTATAAGGGTTCCGATTTTTGCCATTTGGCTACGGAACCCTATAAAAGTGACTGGAAACAAATGAAAGCTGCGAACTGGAATTCTTGTATTTCGCATTGTGTAATCTACAAAGTAGAAACAGCTTGCACGTACTAATAAAACCACATTTCGTATGCAAGTTGGAATAAATTGATACTTGGCACGGTCATGCAAGAAAAACCCAGCGAAGTCAGTGTACTTAGGAACTTTATCTGTTATCTTTAACAGTGAAGGAAAACATTCACAAATCTACGTGCCTGAGAATTGTCCCAAGTATTTTGAAAGGTCTGAGGTGCTGTGTTATAAATTGTTACTGTTGCAATTAGAGAGAGAATCTTACTACCTTTTAACTCAATGAGCAACACCAATTAATTACTAAAACCAGCTCGCAACACGCGTTCAGCTCAACAAGCGAAAAGTTTCAACTGCCGCGCTAAACAATCTCATTACTTAGCGCTGTGACGCACAAAGAGATCGAACGCAGAAGCGTGCATAAATCAGCCGTGAACTTGGCGCCGATTCGATTTACTGGACTGCTTTTCGTCCTTTTGCCAACCTTCGGATACGTTAAATACCCGTTAGTTTTGCGTATGTTGATGTCATGTTATGTGTGTGAGTCGTGTGGTGTGCGTGGCTGAGTTGTTTTTGGTGGTGAGTGAGTTTCAGACCGTTTTAGTATCAACAAATGGTGGATTTGTGTTTTTGTTTAGTTGTGCAGAACATAGCTGTTAATTGACTCACTCTTTTTGTACCAAGTGTTAAGTGAGCATACATTAGCTGGAAAAAGTACATTGACCCTTATGCAAGATTCCCTCCCATTTAAATAAGAAGGCGCATAACTTTATTCCACCATGATGTTTCAGAATTATTTGTCCACTATTTTTAATCTCTAAATTATCTTTATCTTCCTTTTCTATTACCTATGGAATGGAAAATATAATATAAACACGCACTAATTCACAAATTGAGGATTTATATCTTAGTGTTTCCTCACTTGACATCATTAAGTTTTACCTAAAGTTAGCACACGAAGTATTAAAGAGATATTAGGACTAATTTACGTTACCTAGATTAAGCTGTCTAGGCTTTCATTAAAATACCGAGTTACAGCAACAAATTAAGAGACGTGGCTCGAGTTGTCCCATAAATTTAAGATGTTAATATTCTTAAGGAAATTTAGCCGGTGCTGCTAATAACATGCAGTAATATATTATTATGGCTAATGATAATTGTCATTTGTCCTTCTACCTCTGTAAGAGATCTTAGGAGCATATTTTTGTCACTTTTACGATTATTGTGATAGCCTGGTCGCTACAGCGATAACTTAGTGGTTGAAAATGTCTTTGCTGTTCAAAACTCCGCGCACTCTGTATAATTTTTCAAAGTTATGTGCGTATTAGAATTTAATTGTCATTTGCTATAACTTTGAAGAAAATAGCATGAAGTAGTAGTAGTTATAGTACACGCTTAATTTTTCAATAAAGGTTCTCAAAAATATAAGAAGTATACCAAATCGCACTTGGCCTGCGCGGTGGACTATAGCATAAATAATGTGCTAACGAGGAACGGTTATTGTCTTTATACTTAAGTAGGTAATCAATCATGCGGTTTATCTCTACTTTTCAAAGGGCTTTGGTTAGATTTCAATTACAGTAAATAATTAACTGTAAATATCATTCCTGTCGTTATGGATTCTTAAATATTTAAAATTAATAAGAACATGTTTACACTCTTCTGTTTTCTTTAAAGAGGGTCTATTAAGTTTACATGAATATATTAACCCAATTATTGCGTGTAGCTACGTAATTATAATTCGGATGATAATACTGATGTCTAGACGTAGGTATGGCGATGCTTCTGCTGCGGTTCCGCAACCAATGAGATTTATCACTTTTTACTTAGATACTTCTTAGTTCAAAAATGCTTTGCAAAACCGCACTCATGTTGAACTCGATACATAAATGCATTTAGTTCTTCATCATTAATATTTTATGATGACATTTAAGTAACACTCTGTATTTGACGACTTATTTTCACGTGGACATTAGTATTAATGGTTTACATAGTTTTTGGAATAGTTCTATTTGAGTTATGAGTTTACATAATACTGAAGCCTAATAGTCTTTTTATGTGCAGTCTATCTTATAAGTCACAAATTACAAAATTGTTGAACGTTTAGCTTGTACAAGATTTCGTAACCTATTAGTGCCTTCAATCGCAACACTTTATAGTCCCGATATCAACTCCAAGGATAAAGAATTTTCTAGAATAAATATAAACTACCGAAGCTAAGAATATACCTCTGACAAGCACCTATTCAACATTTAAGAAATATGGTAAGTGCTTACATAAATCTATCATATTAGCTATTGTATCTACAAAGTTCATGTTTAGTCATATTTCTGCACCCTGGCGATAAATTTGAATCGTGTTCAAAAGCCAGGTCGAATATTCGTCGCGCAAACCGGGTATCGATCACCGATATCTGGCCATCGGTTTGGCGTATCGCCATTATTCATACCCGGTTTTTTACGCTGTCAGTTTAATAAACGTGGTATTTTGTTTACGATGTTTTGACCGGCTTCGTATAAATAAAAGAATCGTCGGATTACAAGCACGGGCGTTATTTTCCAGTTCATTCAGATTTTTGAAAAAACGTTTAGTTTAGACCGATTTAAGTAGGCCTATCTTTGTATTTTGAAATTGACTTCGAATCTACTTTATGTACTTACAACATCTTCGAATGTCTACTATTACTTAAGATCTCCCTGTCAATTTTAAGCTGTATACATTGTTTTCCGGCACTGCCACTTAACAGGTCACGTAAAAGAATTAACTATATGTAATTACTCCGTTTGTTTCCAGGTAACCCTAACGACAAGATCCTGTACGGGCGGCCGAACAAACGCCGCAGTGCGTCGTTCCCGGCGCCGCGCTCCCTCGACAGGCGCCACTCTCTCCGAATCTTCGGCTCCTCGAGCAAGTACCTCCAACGCTGTGCCTCCACCCGAAGCCTTCACCACAAGCATGCGAACACCACCGATAGCTCTTCATCCACCGACTATCCGCCCAGCGTTGAATCCGCGTCGCCTAGTAAGCATTCTTTCCACCGTCTGTTTAAGTGTAGTGATTCCTCAACTTTACAATTCTTTTTCCTTTCTTACTCTAGTGCGTCGATGGATTTCGATGCGGCTTTTTACACGTGAGTTGTCCACACGTTATTGCCGCTACTTTGTTGTGTTCGCAGTGCGTTGGAACTTAGTTTCGTACCGGCTTCATTTTGCTTAAATTTACTTTACGTTGCATTCGATTTGGCGAATAAGTTATCTGCAATTGGCACGAGCTTTATAGCACAACTGAATAGTAAATCAACATATACGTGGTCAATAAAAAAAGCTCTGCATTTTACATCGGTACATTCAAAATTTCAACCCTTGATAAACAATTCGCTAGTGAATCATAATCGTTTCAAACATTTCAACAGTGAGCATTAGTGCTGCATGACTAGAGTCCAACTTTATCTTTAGTATTAATTTTAACGGAATTTTTCTTTTTCCTCTTTCCAGAGAAAGTGTCGTTGCTCTCCCGCTTATTCAGACGAAGCGGCCGCAGCAAGCAGACCCGAGCGATGAGCACATTCTCTGCCCAGTTCCCGCCCACTGAGTGGTTCAACTCGAAGGCGGTACACCTACACTGTGTCGCTACGCAGACCAACTCCAAGGTGAGTTACTAATAAGATTGTTGTTTGGAAACAATACAGATGCAGACAATCGAATTTTTGAAGACGATTTCTCGATTTGAACCGTCTCTGTTATCGTAATGAATTATGCATCGACTTATTAGTTATGCTGCTTTTTAAATATTTTTTTCTCATTTAATAAATAAAATGAGGAAAACGTTACAGTGACTTAATAAATTTATTGTTTCTATTTTCAGGAGTCGCTGCAGAGTCAAACTTCTTATGTTTCTTCGTATTACGACGGTTCGGAGATAAGCAATCGTTCGTCGACGCTTCCACGAAGGCACAAGAGACACCTATCTACCGAATCAGGGCTAGCAGGCTCTGTCCAATACGATCACTCACCAGTGCGACACTCCAGCCCCAGCTCTGGAAGTCTTCCAAGATCTACTTTGAGCAGAAGTTCGACTAATAAAACCATCCTAGATCATTTCGGGTCACCACAAAGGCACAGCGACCCCAAGTTAAGAGACAGTCCCAGTGGCAGCTTAAGAAGGGTAGATTATTCAGATCACGTGATGTCAACTAGCGGGCCATCGAGTCTGGAGAGCACAAGCACACATCGAACGCCAAGAAAAGAATGTAAAAATGGACAGATGGACAGTCAGAATTCGCCAATGAAACGGAGCTACCACACCAGCGGTAGTAGTGGTCACTCTAGTTTAGAATCGCACATATCAGATCGCACACTAAAGCCTTCTCCTAGTCATAGTAACGGAGCGTCGGGTCTTAGCAGAGCACAATCCCTTGTCAAAGTTCAAAGCTTACAAAGTTCGCCCAAAAGTTTGCATAAGTACAGAACGAAACCACCAATCATTGGAGGAGAAACAGTTAAAAATGGTAAAAGCACTTCGCCCAAAACTTCACCAAAAAACTGTCAGTCCACACCCAAAAAAACCGCTACCCCTTTGCATAACAAGACTCTTGGGGCAAAGGTAGAGAATCCAGCCACGACAATGCTTGCGAGCTCAAACTCCAACAATTCAATCACATTGAAAGTCACAACTAATACAATATCACAGAACGGTGGAACGAACACCAAAGTTTATGTACAAAATTCCCCTGTCCGTTCAGTCATTACGTTCGAAAACGGAAAAGTTACCGAAACCAGTAACGGAAGCAACATTTACATTATTAATGATGACCGACAGGTGGTATCCGTATCCCAAAACGGTGTGACTAATCAAACTACAAAAAACCCAACCGAAACTTCATTCGATGTTTGTGTTGAAAAGAAAAAACAAATGTATCAAGAACAAGAACCCATCAAAGTTCAAGAAAACAAGTTTAACAAGAACTCCATGCACGATACTGGCATGAACAACAATCGTAAACTGTCGCTGCAAATAGGAGGAGCAACGAACAATAATAGTTTTATATACAAAAATCAATTAAACAACACCAATGAGGTCGCTTCTAATCCATCATCCCCCGCTATACATAACAATATACATAATTTAGAAACGACAACGAACAGTAATCCGTCGACGCCCACTAAGAGTTACGACAACATAATCGGGTCATTGGGCAGTCTCAGATACCAAAAAAATGCTTTGTCATCGGCAAACAGTGGCCTTCAAACGAATATTAATTCAAATAGCGAATTAAAAAGTGTCGATCTACTAAAGAAAGCCGCAGCTTTACAAATGTTAAACGGTCTTCCGAATGTACACAATCACAACAGAATGAGTTCTGAATCGATAGCGAATTTATTAACGAAGGGCATTGACCAGAAACCGACAGTTCTTGGCTCGGAACCGAATTTAGCACTGAAAAACCAGGAGCCAATAAAGGACATTAACACTTCGACGGAGAAGATAAACTGTTTAGAAAACAAGCAGAAAAGGTACAGTCTGAGTCAAGAAGGAAAGAAGGACAATCAGGATTTCTACAATTTTCCGAGCCTGAGCGACTTGAGCTTTAATTTCACTAGTTTAGCAGCACAGAAGATACTGAAGGGTGTCAGCATAAACAGCGTGGATACGCTGGTCGAATTGAACATGGCCGCCAATTCCGAAAAACAGAACAACAGAGACGTCGCCGCGGTGTGCACAGACTTCGGCCTTGTATAGTACATAAGAATTGTTAATTTTGTTAAAATGTACAATAGTAGCCTTAACACACATAATCATAAGCTAGTTGTATAACTTATTAGTAACTTCTTCATAACATACCTACTTTAGATTCGCAATATAATTATCATAGTTAGTTCGAACTTTGTACTCATTTGAGATTTTGTACTCCTGTAATGAATTTATCATGTATCCTTCTAATGGATTTTTTTAGTCTTTACTAACTTATCATCGAAATTATAAACGTAGGAAAACTATGTATCGCATATTCATTCAATTGGATGTAATCATAACGTTTGGTAAATTCTTAGTTTGTAACTCGCTCGAAATGTATTGAGACAATAAATTATCCTCACGTGTATTAGTGGCCTAATAACTAACCATCCAAGAAGAAATTTAGTGCCTAACATTTAATAATTGTATAAGGGTGGTGACTCACTGAGTATTAGTCAACTGTATTCTTCCACTTCACAAGTTATTGCACATTAACTTCCACTTCACCTTAGTATTAAATTGCCTACCTGTTCACATTGCACCTCTATTCGTGCCATTGCAGTTTCCAGTGAAAAAGTTGAGTACAAACTAGAAATACCTTTACCCATAAAAACAGATTCCATCCAACGATGGGAATTTATAAGGACGCGTTTTGTAAAATGTATGTCATGTATAAGTGCCATAAATAAAACCATAATATTATGTGAGAGCAAATCAAGCAATGGGATTGGTATTGGACGATTGGTATACTTACATTATATTAATTTTGTTCACTGCACTCAAAGTGCAGACAAAATAAAGGGTAATATTTATTCATTAGGAAATATAATCGAAAGTCAATGCATATTAGTGTAAGTGTTCAGTAACGCCATTTGTAAAAATGTATTAACAATATAAGTTGATGCTTTAAAAAATTTGGTTTTTTATTTAACCTTACACCCATAGTTTTTAACAAAAAAGGGAATTAAGACATTCAGATCCATTTGTCTACAAGCGATAATTCTACAAATCTGACTAAAAGTTATAAAAATAACTGTATTTTGGAAAAAATATTAGTTTAGGCTAATATTATCGCGGAATTGATACATAACGGGTACTCACGATACAATTTTACAATTTTTTTTTTAAATGAAATATCGGCAAACAAGAAATCCAAAAAAAAAAAATTGTAATGTGAGAACCCGTTACATACCAAAATGTATTTTAGAAAGACTATTTATTTGTATTTTGGAAAGTCCATGTGTCTAATTAAAAGTATAATTAAATTGGAGTATAGTGATTACAACAATTGAAATATTGGATTATTTTTGTGGAGGCTTTTTGTCATAGATTCTATAATGATACAATAAATTAAGTTTATCAAGCTACATTGGTTAGTACAATCCATGCCATCAGTAGGATTATTGACAAATGAAATAACTATATAATATTTGTGACAAAATATAAAATTTATTTATGCTAGATTAAGTACCTAGGGTGTTAGCAAGTGCAATACAAATAATATTAAGAGCAAGTTATAGTACTATGCTCCATTAGATCTGTCACTTGACTTGGCTCGGTCTCAGTTTGACTTTTAATAGAATTCAACCACTCATCAGTTGGATTGATTTTTTTAGGATCAGAATCTGTGCTTTCGCTTTTTTCGTCTTCCGTGACAGTGGATTGATCATCTATACATTCGACTTCCTTAATTTCATTTTCATCGCATACATTTTCTACAGAATGTGGTGGCAAACGCGTATCCAAATCTCGGAATTTTCTCGAAACGTCTTCTGGTCGAATTTCCACGTAACATACACAATCATCGGTTTTAGTAATCTCTTTCAAAGCAGCCTCTTCGATTGCTTCTAAGTGCTCATCGTTTTTAGTCAACTCTTCGATCGTCTTGTAGGAGTACATGTGATCATCGTTCGGGCTCACATAGTCTTCCAATGTAAATGTGTTACTATCAAAACTAAGTCTCTCAAAATCTATCACACCGTATTTATTTATATTATCTATTAAAGTGGACTCGTTGTCGTAGTATATATGAATGTTCTGAGAACAGTTTCGCTTCGAGTCTTTGTCATCTTGGCATTGTTTACGTATAGCGTCGAGTTGTCTCAATGTTTTCAACTCCCTGGCCTTAAGTGTAGCGTAAATTCTGGCGAACGAATCTCGTACGATAGCCTTCAACTGCAATGACAAGAAATACTACGAATATATCTTAGGCAATATCGAAGTTAGTTATACACAAATATACGAATACTTACGTTTTCAATGTTCTTTTCAAATTCATCCAAATCACTCGCCATGTTTGTTTATTGTTTTAACTTTTTTTATAAACGTCAATTTGACAAGCGTAAATAGTTGTGAAACGTAAGTCCTTGAAACGTATTTTTTTCAATTAAATTACGAATATCTAAAAGTACTACAGTAGGCGTACTATTATTTACCAAATAGAACTATAACTAGTTATTTTAAATACATTGTAAAATTATGTTTGTAAAAATAACTACAATAGCTACTAATAATTTTACTAAAACTGCAAGATGCCATGCCAACAAACGTCATGGTGTAATTTATGACAACGATTTAAAATTGATTTATTGCCAGGTGTTATTTTTTGTTTCCAGAAATGATTCGTTTTTATACAAATACATACATAAACAGTAAAGAGAAAATTGAAAAAAAAAATTGTTTCTTCTTTCTTACAATTTCTTACAATCTTTATTACAATTTATACTCGATTACTTCATTTTCATTTATTTGTGCAAATAGATAATTTAGTTTAGGTATCTTATAACAGTCCTTAGTATTTTTGATGGTCGTTGAATAGTATTGAAAATATTAGCAATAAATGCAGTGACAATGTAATTTATATTCCAACGTAATAAATTTAAGTTGAACAACTAATAATTCAATTACATAAATCTATTGTAACTATTATAATAACGTTTTAAATAAGTATGTTACAAAAACATTACAAAATTAGGTTGAAAAATAGAAAAGATACAAACTTGTATAAAAATACGATTTATTTGCGGCCAGCAGAAATCAATTAAGCTGAATATTATATGCTTGCAACATTATAAAAAAAGAAACAAACTATTGATTTTTCGTTTGACAGCTCGGCTTGAAAAGGAAAACATCGTTTTGATTCGGACATTGATTCTGCTCATAAATGGTATAAAAATATTTGATTTGTTGAGCTAGGTGTAACCTGCTGCAAACAAAGTTTTAATCGTGGTGTTTGAGTAATTCAGTATGAGTGAATTGAGGCATCGGCGAGGTGAAGGCGACGGGAACGATAAAGTGGAAACCGCTGGGGAATCCGATCATGTAGATATAATTTGTTTTAATTTTTACGTAAAACCAGTTTTAGTGACTAGAAGTTTTGTAATAATAAATTGTGTGTTTGTTAGGTGGATTCGGAGGAAGAAAAGGTTTTAGAGGAGAAATATGTGGATGAACTGGCGAAATCTTTGCCTCAGGGAACGGATAAAACTCCGGAGATTCTCGATTCTGCGCTTTCCGGGCTATCCTCAAGGTAAAATATACAATTCATTCCAAATTTAAATATTTTTATTTAAAGATGCTAATTATTATTCTTTGCAAATATAACAATTAATATAGAAAAAAATGTTATTCTGAAAACGGATATTAGATACATTGTAATATTTAAATTAATTTATATTAACTTGGATGTCATAAAAGCAGTTTATAGAAGGTTCATGCTGTACATGAAACCTATTTATTATTATGTAAAAAAAATGCAAATGAAATCCATACAATATCAAATATAATTTATGTATAATTTCAACAAGTTTAAAAGTTATACAATTGTAAAAGACATAATTAATTTTGTTGTTGGTTAAGTGTTGATCAGTGTATTTTTACTTTGTAAAGATGGAGGAACTGGGTGATTCGAGGGATCTTCACATGGCTCATGATTGGCGCCTTCTGCCTGCTCATTTACGGTGGACCTTTGGCACTCATGATTACGGTAAGTTCAAAAAATTGAAATATTATATATGTAAGCAAAGCCTTGCTTTGCTTACATATATAATATTTCTTATTAACTTAATTAACATTTCTTATTAACAATAGCAACAATTATTTATAAGCACTGCCACGCTGGTTTGAAGGGTGTGCTAAATGTCCATGGGCGGCAGTTGCCACCTACCATCAGATGACTACATGCACGTTTGCTACTCCATCAAATAAAAAAAAAAAAGAAATTTGTTACTTCCACAATTTATAAAAGTTCAGGTAATAAGTCTTATTTATCTGTTTTGAAAGTATGGTCTGTACTCATAAAATCTAGTTTTTTCCAAAGTTTCAGTCATTTTTTACTATATTGTAGCCACAATTACATACATAATTACTAGGCATAATGTCATTATAGATGTCAAGGCTCAAACCTTGACTACTTAATCTTAAAAAACTGGAATATTTAGTATCTCATTTCATGACTTTAACACAATATTGTAATTTAATATTTTCTCATGGTTGGTGTTAGCAATAAAAACTTTTGGGGCAAACCTGTTTGTTGTATTTGTACTATATTTGTCGGACAACTGTAACTGGAGTTAAACAGAAGAATAAGATTACATAAAAATTGTTACATAATTAATTCGTGTGTACCTGTATGGTTTATATTAAAATTATAGATAAACTAAATTTTTTACATGTGTCTTTTAGTTGGGTTACCTTCAAATATTTTAACAAAATTGGGCACATGCAGTTGCTTTAATTTATTG
>DWRA01003221.1:0-12462 GCA_018250295.1 Spathilepia clonius | reverse complement strand
AAAAAAAACGCTAATCGCATTTTTCGCTATTCTAACGTTCATATTAGTTTTTAATTATTACTAATTTCATTTCACAATATGTTTGATACTTCTGATGTTTAATTTGATTATAACTTTCATAAACATGTGTTTTATTGTTTTTAATTCCCTCCCTTATATTCTTATTATTGTTATCATTAAATAATACAAAAATAATAAAAAGATAAAAATGTAGATTTACTGCTTATTAATTTAATATTTAGTTTTTTCAAGCATATCTGCAGTATTGCTCTCTGCTGGGGCTGGCAACAATGGCCACACCCATATCTGCGTAATAACAGCTGTGTTGAGCGCTGTTGTCTTCTGGTTTTAAGGGTGGTAATGGAGATCTAGTTGTCGGTGGCATCCCAACTTAGTCCTCAGGGGGAGCAACACATCTGTGGTAGACTTCAGGTGGGATTCTAGTACTATCTGGGGTTACAAATGTCCATGGGCGGCATTTACCAGTTACCATCAGATGCTCGTTTGCTACTCAGTCATGTAAAAAATAATTATAATGGAATTGTTTACAGTTAATATTAAAGTTGTCCTGGCCTATTATTGATGTGGGGAACGGAATGGGTATAAAATAAGTTATAACCTGCAGGACACCTTAACAAGATCTCGGAAGATCACGAGCCAGCTCCTGCAGTATCTTTTTTTTTTATTATTATATATTTAATTCCGACAGAATATTACATTGAATAGAACATTGAGTCCATCAAAAGCTCAGTTATGTATGTAACCGGTACGATTATGGTGATTACTATCTAATTGAATATTACTTATATTTAGATATTGACACATAATAATTGAAATACCACATACGTAAACAAATTATAGGGGTACAAAAGTTAAACATAATATAAAATCATAATTCATTGTCCTCTTAAGTTTCTACGAATCTATTATAAACATAGTTGAAATACCTAACAATATAATTATGATTAATTTGTATCATACTTCTAACCACAGAACATATATCGAGTAGAACTGACATGTTGTTGCAGCATGTGTGCCTTTGGTGTTGACAAGCACATGTACTTTATAGATGTTGAATACGTAACCATTACCAACACGTCTGTCTACTCGTTATATATTCCGTGAGCGTAACTTACAACAAACTTGCAAAATCGAGTAATGTATCATAAAAGTCACATAAAATTAGATTCAATTACGTTAGATTTGAGCAGCATTGAATTTCTTTCATCTTTTAACTCACATTTACAAATTCATTCCGCGGATGAATAAATAATAATAAATAAAAATGTATGCATGGATGTTGTATGCGAATCCTGTTCTTTAAAATAAAAAATTGCCGCGAAATAAACTGATAAACCTTGAAAGGAGATATTCAATGTTATTCAAATTTCACACGAATTACACTAAGACGTGAGACAATAAAGAAGCCCGGTACCTGCGAGCTACCGCTCGGTAAACTGTCATACTGTAGTAATGTCACCACTGTGCCTTATCGGCGTCGCCTCTCCCATTCTTTACTGTCCCAACGTACACCGGCGCTACAGTGAGCCGAGTGTGACGTTCGCATAAACTTATCTCTACACTTAAACACCTACAACTATGATTACAAGTTGAAATCTAAAGCGCTCCCGTAGCCAATCGACCTTGAGGTGTCATACGTCCGGCGTACGTAAGTTAATGAGCGTCGATGCACGAGCCAGATGATGCACTGAAACAGGCTCCCGAAACGGACTGA
Organism: Spathilepia clonius; assembly: GCA_018250295.1. Taxonomy (NCBI): domain Eukaryota; kingdom Metazoa; phylum Arthropoda; class Insecta; order Lepidoptera; family Hesperiidae; genus Spathilepia; species Spathilepia clonius. The sequence goes on along the minus strand of DWRA01003221.1, from coordinate 10,727 downwards.
CGGACTGTAGCCACTATTACTTATGAAAACCACCTATTGTTAACGGCCGCGAGTGCGAACCACACACGAGTACCGACAGTTGTCCTATTCTATCAACCTTAGGGTTATACTTAGCTGAGACTCCTAATGGCAGTGTTGGTAGCAGTTGTCGGGAGGGACCGTATGTCGACCTTGCCCCGATAATCGAAATCAAAAGTCATAATACGACAACACAAAACACTGAACTTATTCCGTATCGCTTACATCTATAACCCATCCGGATTACGGACTACAGCGAGACAAGTCTGCACTCCAACCGCGTCGCCCTAACCCCTTACAACTACGTGTAACGTGCGATTGCACACACCTATTTTATAATTATACCTTACATAATAGCTACTACTCGATATATCGATAAAGGATGAAATATTTCCAGAACTACAATCTTACGAAGTTATTACTATACTAAGGATAAAAAGATGTAGGGGTTTAGACGAAACAGAGCCACGAAACGAGTTTGTCCATTCAGCGAACGACCGTCTTCAACGAATTGGGCATCGAAATCTGGGGGCACTAAGCTATTCGGATAACGGATAGTCAACAGCACATTGAAGTCGCACGGGCCTAAACCTACTCATCGAACTCAATATCTCCTCAGGTGGTCTCCTCAAGTTATCCATCTCAAGCCATCACACACCTTTGTAGTTTTCTCTAGATGTTCCATACCACGTTGAAGCACATGATAATTGACTGTTCGTATACAATTGACTTAGAAAAATCAGAGATGTGTGTAGCGAAGTAGAATTTACGCTCACCTGCAGTTAATGACACAAACGACCGATTCGAGATTGAAAAATGCCCGCTACGCTCAACTAAAGACCTCGAAGACGACATTGTTATTGGCCAAACTGAACAAACAGTATCCTCCTCCTTTGGACGCTAGGCCGAATCATTCCTGTCGTTACCGGCTGATAACAAATAACCGACCTCAGTTCAAATATTTATAAAGCGAATTACAAGGGAATGTATTTGAGATTCAAGTTAACACAACATCAAGCCTGTTTCAGTGACTATATCAAACCTTAAAAATAAAATAACACACACAAACGCCGAAAGGATCGACCGAGTGAACGGTTCGGTGCACTCAGTACTCTTAACATTAACGGAATGAACATCGAGAGAAGAGCAGTCTTCGAATGAGTATTTTTAATCATTAAAAGCGTGCGCTTTGTGCTTCGAAAGTAGATTGAAGAATGGATGCATTCGGATGACGGTGTGCATATTGTGCGATATGTGATGAGTGGGAGTGATGTGGGGGGTAGGTGTTCCAAGAGAGTCGAGATAGTTGGACACGGGAGGTTCGCATGAAACGCGACGGCCCCGCGGCTGAATCGCTGCGACTTACACTACACCGCACTCACATGCCAACGGCCAAACTGAATCCCATCATTAATTAGCTAGCGCACGATCTGGTTCTACCCGCCTGAAATGTGTTTAACTTAAATGTTTCCTCTGCTGACAAAAACGTCCACCGCAGACGAAATTAAACGCCAACGACTTATGATATTGCTGTCTACGAAGTTCCGAGAAAGGGCAAAACGGTGTTAGCCCATCTTAAACACAGTGATCTTCAATGGGAATACGTTAGACTAAAGCGCAAAGTCCACGGAATGGGGCGGATGAAGAGAGGAGACTTCAATCCCGCAACAAGCGTCGTCACTTTCCGGTCTTCTGTAGCCGTCACTGGACCCAAGATAATATAAAATTTAAATTAATAGATAAGAAAAATGTATCGAAATAATATCAAACACAAAATACCCTACCGAAGTCACAGATATGGAGATGTGTTAAAACAGGAAATTCCCATCTGCAGATGGTTGACAATATTTCTGCAGCGGCGATAGACCGACGTCGAACCGCAAGTGTGGACAGATAGGAGGATATAGTGACCCGACAGAAGCCTAACGCTGAAAAAGTGGGAAGCCTTTAAGTGGTAAAAAGTAAGACAATGCAGCGTATACAAAAGAAAAGTAATATGGGTCCAAACCAACTGATATGACCATAACGCACTTTGACGAGTAGAACCGCTTAAACGAAATGGGTCCATTGTAAAACTCACTTTAACCAATGACAGGAATTGCGAAAATGAACGCACTCGTGATGTCTAAACCTTACGTTAATATAATATCAAAAAATTTTACGGACTATGAATTACGTAATAACGTGAAAAACAGTCTTCGGCCTTTTCGTTTATCAAAAATTTGTAAAGTGTAAATTTTTATAATTTAAAAAACAAAGTATAAGAATTTCAAAACAGTCAAAAGACACGTCGGATGTTCGTGACGTTTTCACTTTGTAATACACACATGAAAAAAGCCTAAGCAACACCCTAAAATTTAGACATTTCCAAATAATTTAGTATAAAGAACATATTTAACTTGCTTTTATCGAATATTCGATCTTCTACTATAAATAAAAAAAAACATTCTAATTAAAAAAACACTTTCAACTCACATAGTATGTATGACACAAAAAATAACTTATTGTACAAAACACAATAAAAATGTTATGTTAATTGTATCATAAATTAATTTTAATGTGAATAAGCCATCGCCTTGACTGTTCAAAATTTTCCGATAGAGTATAATTCCAGATTACATACAATCAAATAAATATAACAATATTTGAAGAATTTCCTTTCTCCTGTAGCAAACCGTGTTGCTTAGACTGTTTTGATATAAGTACTTTTCAATTACCTAATAAACATTCAGCCATTTTTGTATGAATCATGCTTGGCTTTATATTTAAATGAAGTATTATAAATGAATTTTTCACAACATGCGCTCCGCTCTACTGAAGTGAATTGGAATGAAAATGATTCACTTGTTATGATGTATGGATTACTGTCATTATTGACCCCACAAACGCATGTTGTCGACACCAAGGCAGACCTAGATTGAGATATGAATCGAGGACGACTAGCTGTGGTTGTTTAAACAACGGAGCCTGCGCATTTTTATTTTTTTAACATCAGGTTGATTAGTTCACGAAGTACCGCGAATGTACACGGCCACTGCGACTAAAATCTTCCCGATAAATCCGTGTAATTTCGCTTGTGATCCTGCATATCACTGAATATACAAGAGTAAATGCAAAATTCTGATATTCCTGCTCGATACACTTGTGAACAATTTAGAACACAAGCTTGTGAACATTTCACAGGAGCTGCGCATATTTGTCGTTATGAAACATGCGACCGCTAGTATAGTTAGGTCAATGTGGAGTCGACATTCAAAAATATGACTGAATGGTACACGAATGTGAATTAATAATCATCTCGCCTGACTTAAAATATGCCGAAATTCTGAAACTGGGGACACAGACGTCCAATAGACACACACGAGACACGAGACATCTCAGTACGTTGGTAAAAACAATTTCAAACGCTTATTCCATACTCTATATAATTTTCAATAAATGGCCTACACCTGTAAGTACCTTAACAACCGAATTACATACGACATTAATTTCATAAAAAAGAACAAAGCAATTTCATAATATAATTTGAATAAATTCAACAAACCACGCATGGTGGGATGGATGACGCTAACACATCGTTCACGACACAACATCAAGCGAAACTATGATACTATTAATATCAATAAGCGAAATTAATTAGCACAATCATAATAAACGGACGCATTGGCGCCTCTGAAAGTAAATACGGGAAAGACAAATGGATTTACACGCTCTTAAAATTTACAGAATGTAAGGTTGGTTCGGGTAATATCGGCGCCGGGATAAAACCGTACAATTGAAATTGCAAACTTCAAAACTTAATTTTATAAAAAGTTTAATAAATGTAGCTTTTAGTAACGTCAGTTTTGGACATTTTTTCCAAAAATATTCATTCAATAACCCATATCATGGGCGTGCTAAAAAAGAATAATCGGTCAGCCATATTGGGGCGTCCACCATATTGCATTTAGAACGACGTCACTGATCTGATCGCACTGGCATCCAAATAAACGGGTACAAACGGGTTGGAATTCACTGGTTTAAACTCTGTTGCAAAATAAAAGCTGGAAAAAGGCTCATTCGTATTGTAATTCGATTCGTATGATTTTACCCGGAGCCCCGACATTACCCCCACTAACTTTATAATGTGACTTAATTGTAATTCGACTTGAATGTAAACATGGTACTGGGTCGGGGCGGCGTGCTTCTGGCGTTTACTTCTTCTCCTCCTTCTCGGTCTTCTCCTCCTTGTCTTCCGGCTCCTTCTCCTTCTCTAACTCCTTCTCCTTTTCGTCGCCCTGTGGAACAGCATTTTTGTTTGTTAAATAATCGAAAGTTTAAAGAATTGTGATGACTATAAGAATATTATTTTTGGTATTCTCTACTACTTGAGCTATGTTCATGTAAACAGAAGCTAGTAAATTTTAAGCCACAAAGGCTAGACCTATATTAGAAGTCGCTAATTTAAGTTTCCATATTTGATCGCCTAGTCCGGAAAAAATGTCTGAATTAAACATTAATTCGCAATAATTCAGCATCTTGATAACATATATGTTATTTGTTGTATTACCGCAATCACGACAAAAAATAACAGCAGTGTTAAGCGCTGCTGTCTTCTGGTTTGAATGGTGTAGTAAGACAGACGTACTTTTCCGAGGCGTTTCAACCTCAGGGGGTAGCAACGCATCTGTGGTCGACATTTGCTAAGATTCTAGGCTTATTTGGGGTGGATTACGATCCATGCGCGACAGCCACTTACCATCAGGTGGATTGCATGCTCGTTTGCTACTCTACCATATAAAAAAAGAAAAATAGGCTTATATTTTAGGTGGATTACAGTCTATGGGCGGTAATAGCAACTCACCGTCACTAGGACTGCTCGTTTGCAACTCCATCATAAAAAAAAAAAAACAATCGTCTCACCTTGCCCTTCTCCGGCTCGTCGGGCAGCGGCTGCTTCTCAGCGGGGCCGGTGCCCTCCTTTGTCTCCTTGTCCTTCTTCGGCGGCTGCGCTGGCGGCTCGGCGGCCACGCACACCTGCTCCCAGTCCGGGTACACGCGCTCCTTCATGCGCGACACGAGCCCGACAAGGTTCGGGAACGTGTCGTTCATCGCGTCGCGCAGCGGGTGAGCCACCTCCTTGTCGATGAAGTGGAGTTGCGCGAGGTTCGAGAACGCCACCACGTCGAGCTGTTGGCGACATTGGTAATATTGTAACGAACACATTGTGGTTGTGTGGTAACGTGACAGAGAATTGAAAGGGCCAATGTGTTTCGATCGGGGAGGTGTCACCGCTACAGCTAAGGTGGTAGAGCCTTTTATGGTTGAATTGCGGCAGCACCACCACCACTCCTATTTCTGCCTAATGACAGCAGTGTTAAGCGCTGCTGTCTTCTGGTTTGAAGTGTGACCACTCACCATCAGACCGGACAATGGACTACATGCTGGTTTAATAATTCAATCTTATTAAAAAAGACACCGCAAAATTATAAATATAACATTATTTGTGCTTAATAACAGACATTCTTGGGCGGCAATTTATCATCAGGTTAACTAAATGCTCGGTTGCTACTTCTATATATCATGTTCAGTAAAAAACTGAATAGTATACCACACTAATAAATAATAGTGGATTACAAAAAAAGATTTCATGATGGAGTATGATCTTACCCACACATTATAAACGGCGCCTGCGCAACCGCGATAGCTACGTAGGAGTATCGAGTCTTAACTATTAAAAACTATTGCATTAATTGTATCCATATCAAAAAATACCGATAGCTTTAATACAGAATCTATAAAAAAATCTCAAACTATTATATAACCTCTTAATAAAGCAACTGTAAAACCAGATATAGAAACATTTAAACGTCGCCCACACAGTGCAAATGAAACCTAAGCTATTATAGATACAAAAACTACCAGGGGGTCCTGTGGAGAACAAACAAAGCAACAATAGCTTGCAACTCACGAGCGTGGGCTCATCGCCGAAGAAGAACGGCCTGTCGGAGAGCAGGTCGGACAGGACACGCAAATCATTCTTGCCAAACTCGATGATCTCGTCCTGGCTGTGCACGCCGATGCCGTGAGCCTTCGCCTTCCGCATACCCTGTTTAAAAAAATATATATTCATTGTATTGCAGTACTACTCTGCGTTTCTAAAGTTCGATTACTTAAGATTATATATGTAATTATATACACAAAGTCACAAATTATGCACACAAGTCACAAAAATTGAACAACTTTAATTGGATATATTATATAATGTCTCAAGTTCGTTAATAATAATATCATGTTTTTGCCTACTAAATATGCTCAAATTTCTTATGGACAGATATTGGGCAAGTCGATCAATCGATCTTTTAATACATTAAAATAAGTCAAATCTTAACTTATGTCTTTATCGGGTAGCATCTGTAGATACATAAAAGGCTACCAATAAACAATTTACAAAGGCCCACAAGATTGGCGTCGTTACAATATTTATTTTTTACTTGCAGTTAATCGTTCTCGGAGTGTAGATGTAACTATTGCAAGCGACACATCATCGTGTTAATTGTTAGATACGGGTCAGCGTTTTCTTAATCGAGACGCAATTATTTAATTGCAACCCTTCAGTCATTGCTTCTCAGTTACTTTCTTAAATATTTAGCATCTCATAAACTTAAAACTTACGACTTAGGACCATACGTATACCGTGCCTGAAGATCTATGTATTCTGTACATCCGTCAATAAGAGTCGGAAATTTCCGAGACGATATTTTACATAAGCTTTCATTGAAAAGAACTATATTATTTGACAGGGATGAAGCTGTAGGATATTTTTTTAATATGTCGAACTACTAATATTGCCAATTTTGCACAAAGTTGATTCATATGATAAAATAGGCAGTTGATAATCATAGCGGAGCCCGACGTTTGGGGTATATATTTTTTTTAATTTTATAAAACACGTTTAATAAAATAAGAATAAAAATTTTGAGTACATTTCAAAAGACATACCAACGCATCGCACATACGCAACAAATACATGTTATCCGCCATTTTGAATGTTCATGGCACTTAGACAAAATGGCCGACCGACACGGATTTAGTAATGTTTAAATTGATTGTGATATTTTCTTTCTGAACAGTTACATATTGGTTTTTATTGTTACAAAATATATTTCTTCGAATGCTCCCACCGAAAATAGTTAGGATACATATAATCAATATATGAGAATAAGAAATAAACGAAAATGAAATTATAATGAAGTTACAAAATCGATGATACACTTACCTTGCGTCCAGCAGTGAACTTGTAGCAGAAGTTCAGGATAGGGTTTGGCAGGCGAGTGTTGAGCGCATTCTGCAGATTCACCTGGTAGCCCTTGATGACGCTGTCGGGATACTTGGCGCGCCACCAGAGAATCACCCACGAAAGATGATTCTCTATCATAGAGATCATAGCATGCGTCACGACACGCTGATCGGCCGTAAGACCTGCGTGCAATACTCGGAATGAGGACAGCTGATAGCTAATATTCTAGTTGCGGTCTATGCACATGCGCGAAGTTGGCTTCCAGGGCGACCTGAGCTCTAAATATAGCTTTATCTAGGGTCCAGGTCACCCGAAGCGTCCACCGGGTTTAACCCGGCCAGGAGCCTGAATTGATTTGTCTGCGGATACATTGTAGTTCACAATACTCTCCCTACACTATGTATGTAGGTTATAACGAAGAAACGGCTGGCGTTCGATTTAGTGGTCGCAATATGTAGGTGTACTTATTAAACATAGATATTCGCATGAAATCCTTTGTCTGATCCAGGCGAGAGGTAGGGCGTGACACCACCCCCAAATGAGGCACAAGGAGATTGGGCGGTTGCTATCAGCCGGAAACGCCGGTGCACTAACTAGGCACTTCTCAATTTCACATTTTCTATAAATATACTCAAAAGAATAAAACATTAAAATTGTTGTTTTTATTCATAGAGCTAATTTTTGACTACAAGATTATTTAAACATATTACGTAACTTACTGACTTGAGTAACGTAGTGATCACCATCATGTAGAATTTCAAATATTTTGGAACAATGCAACTCAAAATCTCAAAACACCTATTTCTACCTTATGATAACATGATAAAGCAATGCTGTATTCTAGTTTGAACGCTATAGTAAGGTAGACTTATATGAGGCATTCTAGCTTAGTCATAGTCACCGGGGAAGCTACGCATCCACGCGACTTCGGGTAGGACTCTAATTCAAACTGGGGTTGATTACATAATTCCTGGTATAACAAAAGCAACTTAGGAGTTTGCTCCTCCACAATATAAAAAAGGTTTTGAATACAACATAAAGCGTACCAGCGTCCAGATCCTTGCCGTACTTGGCTGTAAGCTCCTTGATGATGAAGGTGCTGTCGGCAATCTCCTCGCCGTTCAGTTCCACGAACGGCAGCTGGCCCTTCTTGGAACGGAACTTGGCCTTATGGTCAACGTTCTGTAACAAAAAGGAACGATTGTATACAACTTCAAATTCAATTGTTGAAATTAGAGCGTAAGTTGTCCTACTGTAATAACATTTCTGAATTTGGGGAAAAATTGGTAATACTTATTTTTGATATAATCACTATAATCATTATGTGACAAAGAGTAAGAAAAAAAAGAAATATTCTTATCATTGAAATTTTTTCATCTCTTTCTTCTTTTGACGAAAACATTGACGAAAACATTGCAAAAACATTGACGAAGTGTAACATACTTTAAGAATATAACGCAATTAGGTATCAGTCATTGCACACACGTATAAGGGGTATCTAAAAATATTCTCAAAGATGTGTAAAGTCACCCAACTAGTACTTAGCGTACTGTAGTACATATGTCCAAATTCTGAAGAGACCCATGCCCAGCAATAGAGAATACAAAATTGATTATTAGGAATTCCAAGAATCTAGGTTCAAGAGAGTGCGAACAATATCATAAGCGCCAAAAGACGAATTTTAAAATTAATAATCGCTCCAAGCTCGAAACGGCACTCACTCGCTGTGCAAGTTCTCTCGAAAACAATCTGAAGACATTAAAGTATACGACAAAACTTCGGATGACTTTATGAAACTTTAATAAAGCTTCGCGTGTTCGCAAGACAATCCTCTGAGGGCACCTTCGAGATTGTTCTCGCTCCACTTAATTCGCTTCGGAGATTTCATTTTGACAAAACAATAATTGTAGCTTACTTTCCTAAAGCAGACCAACTTAATAATTGGAAACTATTTCGCTACAGCAAACCTACCTACTTATCTTAGTACCGATGTATGTTCATAGCCTAATACCCAATCCATTAAAATGCACTTAAAATTGATATTCGTAGCTGTACATCATCGTACATATTCGAAAATGTTAGTACAATATATTCTGATTAAATGAATCCCGTTCCCTTCTACGTGAACGTGCGGTGGGCTGATATCGATTTTTAAATTTCCCTCCCCATAGTCTAGAATCTTGAGAGCTAGCTACATCTAGCTATATCATCCTAGCAACAACTCCCTAACAAAGTTTATGGAGCATGCGCAGCACGCCCCAATGATCCCGTGGAAAATTCGAGCTTTGCCCGACTTACTAACATCTATTGTTAGTGTTATCACTGCTTCATAACACAGGTTTCAATAATATGTTGTTTTCAAAGGACTCCCCAAAGGACAGACGTTCTTATTTCGTAGCTTATATTTATTTAACATTTAAATTCTTAACTCTACCTATACTTAGATGATATAAGTAGTTGTGTATGTATTAGCATAATGTACGTAAACTCATCAACTATAATTAAACTTGTATTTTCGTCACGGAAGTCATAAAGATATTATCACATTGTTTCGCGGTAATTATAGAATTTCCTTACGATGGAGTTACTGAAGCCACGTGGCAACAACAGGTTGCTCTGATCGAACTTCGGGTGGCAGACAGAGGGGTAGGAGTGGGTCGCGTTAGGCTTCGGTGGCAGCCCAGGCAGGGTGTGGCGGGGCGCGGGCGCAGGGGGAGGGCGAGGGCGAGGGCGTGAGGCGCGCAGGCCGCGTGGCGTCCAGCCGGGGCGTCGTCCCCGAGCAACAACCACATTGCCATATATGGCCATGACGAAATTTATGTGCATGGCGACATATACATCGTGTATGCAAATGCAAATTGGGGTGTGTCCGCTGTTGCGATGCGTAACATGAAAAATTGTCAGACGGTTACTATTTATACACAAGTCACTGTTTTGAAGATAACACACAAAGACAACGGACCTTTTTTATCCCGTGCCTCTGAAGTAATTATTTCCACTGACTGGCTCGCAATAACAAAAGTGACGTAATTTTAGGCTGAGTATTTAAAACATTAAAAGCATTATAGCACATTCAAATAAAATATATCTTGTGTCCTCTATATGTTAAATTTAGGGGAGGCAGCCCATACATGGAACTGTAACTAAAAAAAATTCATCTTACCTACACGTGTGGTGTCTATAGAAAGGTGTTTAAAAATGACATTGACGTTTCTAAAACTTTCTTCTCAAAGTCGATTGTTTCGGAGATAAGCCCTTTCAAAGTGGTAAAATGTGCCCCCCCCCCCTCCCTCTAACTTTTAAACTAACAGAGTGAAAAATCTGAATAAAACATGTGTTGTAGATGTCAAGGTAAACTTTCAACGAAAATTGGTTCGAACAAGATACGGTTGATAGTTTTTGAGATATAGCACTTTTTCAAAAACCGAAT
>DWRA01003220.1:0-12465 GCA_018250295.1 Spathilepia clonius | reverse complement strand
AAATAAATAAAAGGTGGTACAATTATTTGTGGCTTGACTCCGGAGGCACCACCGTCACACCTTTTTCCGTCTTATGACAACAACGTTAGTTGCTGCCGTATTCTGGTTAGTAGAGTGTGGTACGGGAGACATGTGACGTGTTCCAACTTAGTTTGGGGTCGATTATCCATGTCCATGGGCGGTGGCTGCCACTTGGCATTAAGCGGACTACATGATCCTTTGTTACTTCCATCATTAAAACAAATATATCATGATAGTATTTGAATGTAGTGGACATAGACATTCTAAGCAAACTTGGCAACAGTGGTTTGCGGCAACGCAGGTGTTCTTCAAACTGCATTTATGCATACATAATGTGGGAATGTATTTCCATTCATTGGTGTGAAGGCTTTATGAATGGAACAAACAGGTGCTTTGAATTATTCAATAAATCATTTGTAGAATTTAGAGGTGTACAAATGTATAGAAAATAATAGCAGATGCGATTGTTTAGAATCCAATAAGCCATTTTTACCGAAAGCTGGTAATGTTTTTCGAGTGTATTTGTGTATGTCTCATTCTTCGCACGCTCTACAGCCCAAATGGCTTTACTGATTTAAACATAAAAGGTGTTTTTTGGATTGTCTAAATTGTGTAAGTGATATAAGATATATTTTTAAACAGATCGGTTTTTGTTTTTATAATTATTCTCCAGTCGAACTTATGTACTGTTTATTTAAAGCAGCAAACGAATTTGCTGTGTGCTTGCTATTACGTTTTTGTGGAAAGGTGTGGAGGCCAGCTGACTTATATAATAGTTCTCGGGACTGGCAATTCATGGATGGGCTTCAGTTTGGATCTGTTCTATATAGAGCCAGCTACAGATGTCCATGGGCGACAGTGACCACTTACCACCAGGTGGACAGCATGCTTGTTTGCTATTTGTTATAAAAATGTGGTGCTAAAATTAAAACTGATTTATGTCACCACAAACATAGTTATAACAATGCCTAATCATCATTATGATGACACGATGAACGCATCGAGTCGTCGCTCGACGCAGAACGTTGATTTTAATAATTCACGCGCAGTTAAAAACACAAGTTGGTTAGCGTCCGCTGTGTGGTTAGGGAGTTTTTACGTAATTTTCACGGGTATGCGAACGAGCCTCATGACTCGTCACAATCCCAGCTAATAGACGAGCAAACAGTTTTCGAAAGTCGAGGGAAACAATGATCCGGGCGCGAGATTAACGTTTCCTATTTGTGTTATCTTCAATTCGACGAATTGTGGGCTTAGATCAAAATTGAGTTGGACGTCGATAGTGACTTCCGCGCTCAGGCTATAGAGGATTCGTAATCTATAATATATGTCAATAACATTGAAGTGTTTGGTCGTAAAGTCAAAATTATTGCGTTTCACTAAATGCATGTTAGTTTATACCTACTTAGTACAAAAACACATTATAATTTTTTTAATGTTTCTGTCAGTTTGTTTTGGCTAAACTTCAGAACCGCTGGATCGATTTTCACGAGACTTTCACTAGCAGATAGGTGATGTTATAAAGTGTCACTCAGGCTTTTGTTTCGGAAAATATATTAGACTAGGTTAGGTTAGAAACCAGCCGCGCGCGCCTCTTTTTCTTAAACTTGCAGAAGGTATAAAATTTACGTTATTTTTTACGTGAATGAAACTTGGGGCATAGCTAGTTATGAAATAAGACCATGATGTACCTTTTTATACGTTTAACAATCCGTTAAATTGACAACTAACTTCTTAAATGAACAATTCAATTAAATAGCTAGGTAAACGAGTTGGATGCATAAAGCTCAGCCTAGTCGTTTAAATTTTGCGTTGCATGAGGGAGTTTGGCAAACTATCGCTGATTATTTCAATTGTATCACCGTGTACGTGTATTGAAATATATTTCTGGTGCAGTGACGTCATATTTTGCAAACCAGGACAACCTTACGTTATCTCCTCGAGTGAAGTGCATCATGAACTTTTCATATTTGCGTCACATCCTCTTCAGGTTGCCTCGAGTGAGCCGCGCGTACTATTTGACTGTGACTCTCATATTATTCGGAGCTCAAGCTACTACATTTTTATCATAATTTTAATGCAACTGTGACATTACAGTATAGTTTGGTACGTGGTTTGTTCTAGAATCATATTTTTTTAGGGTTACGTACCCAAAGAGAATACGTTTAATAAGCTTTAAATGATCAGTTGCCGATATTTTGACTGTCTGGTAAGAATCGAATCACAAATATTATTCGTATGAAATAATATTATTTGTTTACAATATTTCTTTCTCTTCTATTTTAACATGATTTTACTAAAGAATATTATTCCCTGAAGTGTACTCAATGGAAGGCGTTAATACTACTTAACTTAGTGATCTACTTTTTACCTAGATTTTTAAAGCTTACATTTTTATTCTAATTAATCCTTAGAAGAAGAATACGTACCTACAAATTAAGCAAAAAGTAAAGATTATCTTTGTTACATATAAAAAGATACATCATGGCGTCATACGCAAATTCCTTGTATTTATAAAATGAGCATGAAGTTCGGTTAACCATCGATAATCACTGCAGTCCATAACCAGTAATCAAATCCAAATAGGATTGGATCGTTACATATGTCTCAGGCGTGTAGGTTTACTCACGACCTTTCCCTTCACCTTGATTTCTAATAGGCATATAAAATTCAGGCATAGTAGGTGGTAGGACCTTTGGTGGTTGTCCTCCGGCACCCCCACCGCCCCACTTCTGTGTCTAATAACAATTGTGTTAAGCGCTGCTGTATTCTGGTTTGAGGGGTATGGCAAGGGAGACATTTTTATCCGAGGCGTTTCAACTTAGTACTCAAGGATAGCAACGCGTCTGTGATCAACCTCTTGAGCCCTTCAAGATCTTATCTTATCTTATTAGATGATGATTACACATGTCCATGGGCGGCGAGACTACTTATTATAAGGTGGACGTTCATGATCGTTTGCTGCATCTACACAAAAAAAAAACAGAGGAGAGTGCCTAGGATTCGTTTAGCTTCCTATAAAAAGACCAAGTTCTAATCATTAGTCCAATGTTACGAATAGTATAGTAATAGTAGTAAATAAAATTAATTTAGCGTCATTTAAGGTCTACAGGCGTACAGGCGTTAGCTATTGTTTCTTGGCGTGTCCTTCCTCGCATTCGGGTAGAGGCTGACAATCGCACAGCAAACATTGGGCGGTGCGCACGGCAGCTGTGCAAGCGACTGCGCTCACCGCGATATTGACTCACGTAGTCGGTCGTCAGGACTTTGTAGCCATGAGATAGGGCTGATACGTTTTAACTAGAATTCATGTCCGTATTATATAATGAAATACAGATGGTTTAGTTTACTGAGTAATTGACGTCCAAGTGATTTAAGTTATAAAGTAAACGATTATTATACTTAAACATTATGACACTAATTATGACTTACATAAAACTTAAAGAAAGGTTTATTTAAACCTCGTTACCTAGTGGAATAGTTAAGTGTGATTTTTTGTATGGAAATAAATTATTTTTAATAATATTGGAAGAATATAGCGTGAAAATAGATATAATTAATCAAATATGAAGCCTATTTAATTAATTGTAATTATAATAATAATTAGGTATGGAATAGCCGTGTATTAGGGAGTATGCTGAAAGTACAACAAAGCAAAAATTTGGAGAATAAAACAATACGAATAATAACATACAACTTTTACTCCGAATTTATACGGAGACATTTATATTTTGTACTGAATTCCGCGTAGGAAATAAAAAAAACCTTGCGAATTAACGCCACAAAGCCACAAAAGTCCTATAATTTGCAGTTGGAAAGCCGCGGCTCATTTTTAAACTTATATTTCTTATTCTCCACTAAAAGCTCTGCGATGTAATTAATTAAGCCGGGACTTGTAAGAAAACTAGGGCACTAGTGTATTTGAATGTAAACGAGTAATTACTCACAATATTTTATAAACATTTAAGAGTCAAGCCACGACGAATAAGAAAACAGTATGAACTGAAATAATAGCGATTTACGTGGAAAGTACTCTTTTAATAGTAGTTTAATTGGTATTCAAAAGCGAAAAGAGGAAAATTATGCTACTAAATATAGAATTAATGAGTGGAAAATGAATATTAAGCTATGAATATAACACCCAATGTTCAGCTGGTATTCTGCTTTGAACTGCATGGAAAGATTGCCGTACGCGTGAATCAACTCGCTTTAGTCTTTGCGACCTGCGTGCATGTTACACGTATGACAGGAAAAGTATATATGAACCGAGAAGACGCTAGGGGCATGCATGCGGAATAGATCCGCACGCGGGCGCATCTCATCTGACAGGAAAAGGGCCTGTAAGCGAAAGGGACTGCAACAATGTTGTTCGCGCCGCATGCTTGCATGACTGTCTGTCTATTTATTATTTCGACAAACCACTAATAATATTTTTGTTTTTGGCAAAGTAGAAGCAGAAAAAGCCGGTGTTCGATCAACGCGTTTATCAGTTTATTTTATGCATGCATGCATGCAGTGTTTACCTAGAATCAAATGACTTTTAAAAAATCTTTGTAATACGACAATTGAAATTTATTTTTATCTATTCGCAAGAATAGACTTAAGTAAGTAAAAGTTATTAAGTAAAATTAATAATCTGTGTGCGCTACGCATACAATGTAAGCAAATTACAAATTTAACGGTGATTGAATTGATTTTTACATAAGTAAATAAATACAGAATGTCGCACTTTAGAAATATAATTGGCGACAACCCTAGATAGAAATGCGGTGCAGAAACACGCTAAGACCGTACTGTTAGCACTTTACCGTTCGCGCCTGGCGGTGTCTGGTTGCAGGCACTACACCAGCACTGGCGTCACGGAAACTGATCATAACTGGGGAGTATATCACCCCCAGGATATTGAAAACATAAGATTTATGTTAATTGCAAGTCTGATAGACGGTCAACCTGAGGAATCTATGCACATAAACAAAATTGAAGTGTAATGTTACAATAACCTTTAGTGAAAGCTTACTAAATTATATATATTAACCTACAACAAAAACGCAATAATGAACATTTTTTATTTGATTTTTTAACCTTTTTGTTAAAATTATTTATGGTGTACATTTCAGGTTACACGCATATCATGTTACATTTTAAAAAAAAAGTAAACCAGTAGGTATGATTCCACCAAGGTACCACCGTCATGCCCTTTTCTAGCGTAAGGCCATTTTGTGTTTCGACAGAAGGGTGTGGCTTATATATAAGGCGATCATCTTAGTCCTCAGGAGTTGCAGCGCATCTGTGATCGGCTTCAAGTAGAACCTGTTCTATGTGGAGTCAGTCAGTGAACGGCAATGACCACTTACCACCCTGTAAGCTCGTTTGCTTCATTAATCATAAAAACATTTAAATATAGTTATATCAACAATTTTATTATCCACTAACACGTACAGTTTAACTGCATAATTTTATATCGACAAATAGATGATCTAGAAACAGTTAAAATCCATTTATCTGTCCATAGCTATCATTATCATATTAAATATAATTTCATTCAAAAACACTGTTGGTTGTGGGCACGCAATAATTAACAAAGGTAAGCTGTGCCTACGCACGCCGCGTGGGCGACTGTTTGTACTCGAAACAATAGCTAATGTGCATTAGCGGTATGCTAATGCACTAGGGATGTATGGATACGAAACTTCGGATCTGCATACAGATTTTTAAGTAGCAAACGCGCATGTACTTCAACTGATGATAAGAAATGCCTATCGACATTTGTAACCAACTCCATAAAACAGAGGCGCTTTACCTGAAGTCGACCACAGATGCGTTGCCATTTATGAGGACTAAGACGGCCGTCTCATAAGCATATTAAGTTAGCTGGGATCCACACTCTTCCACTGAAACGCAAGAGCTGCTTCACGCTAGAAATAGGTGAGGCTGTGGTACTTTAGGGGACGAACCGTACTGGTTGAACCACCTTTTAAAATGGATGGATCAAAGCGATATGTGACAATTATTACACTGGTTTTAGATACTGTTTTTCGAATTATCCGATAATTTCGGTTAGTATTAATAATGGATCATTTTTAATTAAATGTAAATGAAGAAATTTGTAAACGTAACTTTATTTTTAAAAGAACGCACGTGTTTACTGTGTAAGCTCGACTGAGCGAAAACTAAAATAGGTTATGATGTCGTCAACTCATAACTGTCCCACTGCTGGGCATGGCCTATGGCCTAATCCCTCTCAAAGTGAGAGGGATTATGCCTTAGTCCACCGCGCTGGCCTAGTGCGGATTGGTAGACTTTACACACTTTTTTCTTTAAAGAACTCTCCAGTGTGCAGGTTTTCTCACGATGTTTTCCTTCACCGTTATGGCAAGTGATAATTTATATTAAGCACATAACGTCGAAAAATCAGAGGTGCGTGCCTGGGATTTGAACCTCTGACCCCTCGACTGAGAGGCCGTGATTCAACCACTAGGCTATCACTGCTGATAGGTTATGATACCTATCTGAAATAATTCGAAACCTTTAACCTGGGTACGGTTTCAGTTTGAGATAGATTTATATTTCGAATATCCGATAGTTTCGGTTACGGTTATTGAGCTTCGGAACATCTCTGTAAAGTACGTATATTAACTACCACTCACCTTTTACCGTTGCGTTTACACAGAATGACACGACTCTTGTCTTTGTACACTAAGGTTGACATTCGCATGAGCATGCGCCGTGATGTAATTCAATACAGATCTAATTATGCGGTGAAAGTTCAAGCCATTGTGGTCTTTAAGATTTAGAGCTATGTCATTAAACAGCTGTAGATAAGGTTAATCTCATTTTAGCCATTCATAAATCATAAATAATCTATATGATTACTATTACTATCAGTTTAACCCTCGGTCGAAGCACGTTTTGATACCAATATGTCTCAAACATTTGTTAAAACTACTTCTATTGAGGTAGGGACCTTAAATCTTTACCTAAAATAAGAAAGCAAAAATAAAAAAAATTGTTACAGGTTTACTAATAATTAGTTTTGGTTTAGTCATTATATTAGCATTAGTAAATAAGTCTTATTATTGTTACCAGATCTTAATCTGGTATACTTGTCCTAGGCCTAGATTTTCCAACTTATCTTTTAATCCTTGTGAGATGTTTCACAGACTTGTGTTCATCATTCTTCACATCACAA
This sequence comes from Spathilepia clonius, assembly GCA_018250295.1. Lineage (NCBI taxonomy): Eukaryota > Metazoa > Arthropoda > Insecta > Lepidoptera > Hesperiidae > Spathilepia > Spathilepia clonius. The sequence goes on along the minus strand of DWRA01003220.1, from coordinate 5,255 downwards.
GTGAATCCAGCTTGAACATCAAAATTTTGCTTTTTCTCTTGTTTGTCCCGATATGAAAGATCACAAATGAAATACATATGTTTATCAGGAATACTTTAGTCACAATTACCAAACGGTCAGTCACTATTATCAAACGGACATCCATTTGCGGTACTACGATGTACTAATTACCCAATATTTAAATCTTTAGCGGTGCATATCTGTAACCGATCTAAGGTATGACTTTAATTCAATTTGGGGATTATTACTGATTTCCAAAGACGGTGTATATAACTTACAATCAAGTGGACAGCATGCTTAAACTTTTAAAAACAGAACTGAAGGAAAAAATGGTTGGTATTCCAGACCTTGAAACTGTGACACAAACGTGGTACTTAGGAATCGGGGGCTCATAGGAATTCAGTCGTCATCACACGACCACATGCAAAGAGGCATCGTGCATGCGAGCCACGTCGCCTTTATCGATAAGTCCCACGATCGATTCCGTTTTAAACGACCACGGCTGGGCGGAATGCGCACTCAATATTATATGCTCGTTTGTACGAGGAAAATGTAATTTGAAAGGTTTGGAACAATTTACTAAGAACTACTTGTTATCTCCAAAATGTATTTTTGAGTTTTAAAGAATATGATTTCTGTTGTTTATAAAGTCAGAGAGAAGACAAGCCGGTAAAATTTAGCTAGGTTCTAATCTAGACATATGTACCATTTAAAGCGGAAGAAACCAGGGTCATCGTCTGCATCAAAAGGGGACGTCTAACCCTCCGGGTCTCTCCGGGTCAACATAAGGGCGGTGGGTAGGGAATTTCGGGTCTTGAGGGTACCCTCTTTGCCCGGGCAGATTCTCAGGTGGTAAACACCCCCCGGATCCTAAATATCAGAAACCAGCGCTTAACACTGCTGTTATAAGCCAGAAATAGGTGTGACGGTAGAGCCTTCGGAGTCGAACCACAAAGGATTGTATCGCCTTTGAAAAATGGTCAAGGGCGGCAGAGACTTCTTACCAGTTTGACCCCAAAACATACTACACAAATAACGCACAAAATAATATGCGAATGACATCAGATTAGATACTAATCTTGTTCAACACATAGTTTTTTGCGTCGTTTAAATTTTATGGCTTAATCCGTTTTCCAACGTTGTCTATAAATAAATATTCGCTAAGTTACTGTTTGAGTATTAAATGTTACGAGCGGAGCACCTACTTGTTAATGTTAAACCGCCGCCCACGTCGGCGCCCGCGCACGCCGACGCGCGCCGTTGTTTGCTGCTAAATTATATTGTATTGTTTGACTAGATCGTGGTTCAAAATATTACGTTCAAATCCTGGCCGAGCATGCTAAATGCTTGATTTTGATGTGTTTTTGTAATATATGTCTACTATTGTTTAGATAGGATAATTTAATCGTGTGTGCATATTTACAGGAAACGCAGTTAGGCTGGTTTTAGAGGTACTAAGAAAATGAAATATCTTTCCGTTAAGAGCGAGAAGTTCTGATGAAAACTAATTGAGTTTCCATTAGTAGCTCTCACAGTAAAACTTTTTAAAGTAGCTTGTTTCTTACTGTTATCATAAACTTAAATTTATGATAACAGTAATAACTATACAAAACTTTATCAGGAGATCTTTTGTGTATATATCAAAGGAGTGTCAATCATGTTCAAAACATATCAGGTACCTATGTCACCAACTAAAATATTTGTATTGCATGTAAATAAAATTTGCTGACTAATTTATGCCTGCTATTAATTGTATTAAAAAATTGTCTACCAAAAATCGGAATTTGCCAATTCCTAGTAAGCAGAACTTACCTCGTTATTTGGTATAGAAAAAAATATAGACTAATTAAAAATAAGGTATTTAAATTATGGTTTAACTGTCTCATGATTTAACTCTGTATCCACTCGAATGGTAAATATCCCAAACTTCGGCCAAAACTATTTATATAAAAGTGAGCCTCCGAAATAGATAATACATCATTAATACTTTATCATATGCTGATAGTATATCTCAGTATAAACGATAGCGACATCCATCTAGTTAAACAGGTAACCATTAATTAGCCGCGACAATCGCTGATGTGAGCGGCAGTGCAGTGGGCGACTACAAGCACTGCATCAGACTAATTGGGTACCCACACGCACACAGCCAAAGATTTATTACACGGCTTATGTTATTAGAAATACTTGTGTCATCTGTTACGAAATGATTGTGCTAATAAATATGATTTTTTTTTAGGTATAGTCGTGGATTACATTTTTGTACACTCATACTTAACTGGTAGTAGTATACTAGCACATCAGGCATTCCAATTTAGTGTTTTAGGTACTTATTAAATATGCATCTGGGAGTAACCTTAGGTAAAAATAAAAACCTATTTAGGATTACAGATCCCTTGGCTGTAATATTATATAAGAATATTAAAAATAGTGTACATACCTGGTCTTGGAAAAAGGTTTCCTTAGGTGACTTCAGATAATCGTTTCCACGTTCTAAGATCTGCAACAAGATAACTCTTTTAAAACAACGTCTTTGGAAATATATCTGTAAAATGAATGTAAACATTAATTTATCTTTACCAGTCTTTTTGTAATATGGGAGAAATTTATAAGTATGCTATCTACTTAATGGTAAGTGTTACATTTTGTTATGTGCGAAACTCGGTGGTCCCGCCGTGACCACGATCCATGCAACTGCGTCGAAGTATCGGCAAATAAGAAATCGAAACTTCGTATCGTGAGTACCCGTCACGTAACAAAATGCATCAATTCCGCGATAATATTAGCCTAAAATCATATATGGCAAGTGTTATTGCCGCCCATGACCGTGTGAGACCTCATGACCATTTAGGATTGGCGTCCTACCTGAGTTCCACCACTAGATGCGCTGCTATTTCTAAACAGTAAGTTGGACCCCTATGTACCTACTCCCTTATCACTCTCTTAACCCAGACTAGGGCAGTGCTTATCGCTGCTGTTTTAAGGCAGAAACAGGTTAGGAACCACAAAAGATTCTACTATCTCTACCTGGTTATTACCAACGCTTGAACTATGACAACTGTATTTATTTGTATAAATTTAAATTGTTATTAAAATATTAGACATTACGTGTAGGTTGCAATGTTTATTCAGTTCCGAGGACTGCGGTGGTCCTGCGCTTTACGACATCCTGCGCAAGTCAATTACGGGCTCTGTTTACGCGTTCTTTATTAGTTGTGCGCAGCGGCCCGAGTGCTAGATTCACAGTTACGTGTGACACACGGACGTGGCCGTCAACGAGCAATAATAGACGTAAAGGTGTGATAATTTGAAGGTGGAATTCAAGGGCTAAAGAACTGAGTTCTTTCTTTCTTTCCGTTTTCTAAGGAAGAATACGGTAGAGCGATTGTAACGACATTACTACTTCAGCTGCGTTCGCTGTATACTATAGTTTGAAGAATGTGGTAAGGTAGTCGAAATTAGTTCCAAGTTTAACAGCTAGATTTACACAAGTTTTGGTGTTTTTTTGGCGATATGCGTGTTTTTATGAGTGTTGATTGGAGTTCTTCATAGATAGCACTAATTAGTTTGCACTACGAAGTTTAAGCTGTTATTAATATCATTATTGTAATGTAAACGTAAACGTCAAATTTTTCATACCTAGTAGTCATGACGTCACATTTACTGATTAAAAGAGCTCAAAGGAAGAGCATATGATCAAAATAGATAAATCATTGAAGACTGTTTGTTTTGTATATATTTTAAAGTCAACATTTCAAAGTCGCATGATTTGTAAAACAGCACATAGGTTTATAAGACGATATTTATAATCGAGCTAGCTTGCCAGTCGTGTCAGCCGTGTGTCACATAACTAAGATCGTTAAAGGCGTTAACGATATTCCTTAACCGCGTCCGGTATCGCCGTATTGACGCCGCGCCATAAACTGTCGCTGTTGACCACTCGCCACTGACTTCCTGGAGGTTGACCTTTGACAAATGAGTGTCGCAATGCCACTGTCTAAGAGTCAATATAATTATACATACAGAACCAACGTGGAAAGTATGTACCTATTTGCGGTCATATTTTGATAACCTTTTTCGAAAGGTTTAACAAGTATGGTACATGACTCGGCGGTAGGGTAGACTCAAATAACATGGTTATTTTATAGAGAGACCAGAGATGCTCAAACTTTTTATTCATCTAGGTCGCCCTGGTACATTAAGGAAAGCGTGAAAGTTGCAGAGTATGATTCATAGTAATTAAAAAGAAAAGTATTTTAGTTGCCCAATTGAAGCCGTGGGCGGTCCTGTCCAATGGGCTGGACAGGAATCCTATTCTAAGCCAGTATTAGACGCGTTCAAAACACAGTTATAAATATCACAAACGAGGTGGTGGGCTGCGTTTTGCAAAAATTAAAAACTTGGTAACTATTACCGACTTCGTGAGGTTGAGAGCCGCTGTAAACTATTTGATTAACATAAACTCGTCAGTCTGAGAGCCATCCGTCGAATCACGGAATTAGTCAAAGTGCTAAAAGGTGCCGTGAAATTACGAGTTGCGTAAAATTCCGTTCAAATATTCAATGGCCAGTGATATTGAAGTAAATATTCAAAGCTCAGTGTGGTGCACATTTTAACGAGGCTAACGCTAATTAAAATCCTTTGGGACTATTTCAAAGCGTACATAACTTATGTCTGCATGTTGCCGGCCGCACCATCGGGCATATTATGAAGTGACTGGGTTGTATAGGGTTATAATATAAAGAATTTGGTGCATCAAAAACCCACTCAAGAGTAGAATTACTGTCTTGTAGATCTAGAAAATTTTGCGAGTTATAAAAGATAATCGAAATAAATTAAATAAAAATTTCTGCCGCAGCGTGACACTTATATAATTTATCTTTTTAAAAGGCGTCTCTTATTATTTTGAAACGCAATACTATAATTGAAAACTCTTTTTTATAGAATACTATAATATTTATAATACAGCGGTCAGCAATCCGCGCCCCGCGACTCTATTGCCTACGACCTTGCTAGATCCTAATTTCTTTTTTCGCTGACCGACTTCAGAAATGACGTCAAAATATGGTTCGCCATTGCCTCAGGTAGCTACTACGTGGCTTATGTTATTGTAAAAGTTGCCGACCGCTTTAATAGGTTAGGACAGCACGGGCATGTCGTGTTTGGACGCAAGGGTCGTCTATAAGATCCGCGTCCTCCGTCAGGGGACTTCCCCTGTGGACGGACCGACGGTCGAAGCGCTTCGGAGGAGAGCC
>DWRA01003219.1:0-12468 GCA_018250295.1 Spathilepia clonius | reverse complement strand
GTGCCACGTTGCTCGGTCTTCTGCTATCCTCATCCAGTTTCTACCGGCGATCCTACGAATGTCGTCGGACCAGCGGGATTATGAGCGTAGAATCCGAAAACGTCATTTTGAAAAACTACTCGCTTTAATATAATAATATATGTAATTTTGAGTTAATTAAAAATTAAACATGCTTCCAAAATAACTGGTTTAAACGTTATCTTTAGTAGAACCTATTTTAGTTTAAGTTCTTCGTAATAATAAGAATACAATTTAGCGGTAAAAAATATACCTTACATTAGCTTTACCCACGCAAACAGCCAAACATCCAAACTACCCACATTACAATCAAAATGGGCTTACATTACACAGACTAAAAATAAATATAAATAATAAAAAATAAAAATAATTAAATAACTAAAAATAAACTAAACTACTAAACACACAAATCAAAAATCATTTCCATGTTTATCCGACCGGTACAAAACTCGAAACCTTTTACGTACATATTAAAAACTAAACTCTTGCCCGACAGTACACTTGTTACACAAAAAATCGCCTATCATCTGACGCAGGCCATTTAAAAATTACTAAAGGCGAGAGCAGATCAACACTTAAAATCTAGCCGATTAACGTTTACATCTAAATGAAACTCATTTCTCGCATACATTAAGGCTAATTGCCATCGAAACAAAGCTCGGGTCGCACCTTTCAACCCGCTAGTTCCTTAAAAGCTCGGGAATATATTTTAAAAGCTCTGGGGACTTAATTGATGGGCAAAGATGGGAGATAGCTATCATACAATGACTTGGCTATTTTTAATGAATATTCATCGAAATAGTCGTTAAGTTTTGTTAGGGTTCCGTAGGGCTTAATGACAAAATGGAACCCTTGTGAGACCACTCGTGTGTATCTGTCTGTCACAGAGAAGTTGCAACGAATTTATTAGACAGATAAAGTTGCAATTTGGTAAAAAATAGAAATTTCTGTGACCCAAATACTGGCTTGTAACATAAATAGATATTTTTCTCTTCTCAATATGAGGGTTTAAATATATTTTAATACAATACAAAATGTATGAAAACTTATAAAATTGACCTTTCTTTTCATCTTCCTCTGAGCCTAATAATAAAAATACAAAATCTTGAAAAAATCCAAAAATAGTTATTTTCTTGTCACTTACAGCGAGGCCGAAGAAGGACATGATCTTAAAAACGCTAAATAAATAACATATTAATTACGGAACCGTCTTAACGCGGACATCGGACATTACTTCATTACTTAATTGTAAACTGAATGCTAACGTTCTGTAGATAGCGTGTGTAACGCCCGAGGTTTTTATTCGTTAACTGATAAGTTTATCCCTTCTTTTTGTGGATAAAAACTTTATCTATAAAGCCATGTGATGAATCTATTCCTTCCTTGTTATTTTGCGAAATGCATTTGCACTGACATTTTAATTTCATTCCGTAATTGCGAAATAATTTATCGAAATATAAATGTATGGAGTTTAACGCGTGGTAGGCAAGGTAATTGTAAGTTGTTTGATTTGCAAATTACCCAAGCGTTAAGAAAGGATTAATCTTTTTAATTAGAAGTCAGTAACGATTCTGTCCACCTGGTATACCTGCACGTATACGGCCATCACTAACTACCGTCCTTCCTAAAGTACAAAAGGAAACATAACTTTGGGAAATTTTGGGATAAAAATACATAAAAAATGTATAGAAGTAAAAGTAGAAAGACGCTTTAAAAGACGATTTATACACTCACAGCCCCACAGCAGGATTCCGTGTCGTGGGTGCCATGGACACACACAAAGACGAATACACAAACACCCAGACCCAGAACAGAAATCTAAATTCATCATTCAGATTTCTGTATGACCGGGGATCGAACCCGGATCCCACTGCGTGTCAGACCGGTATGGTGACCGCTCCGCCACGCGGGTCGTCAAAGTTGTGTAGAAAGTTTATCATTCACATTTCGCGTTTAACAATCACAAACAAACTTGTTTTTTATACATAAAGAACCCTGTACATACATATATTTGTAAAAGATTAGTATCTTTTGACCTACAAAAAAAAACATTTTTTTCATAAGCAATTGCCACATACGGATAATGCATACCACTTTTTCATTACCAGATTTTTTTTTTTGAAGTTGACCACAATTGCGTTGCTACCACTGAGGACTAAGTTGGAATGCGTTAAGTTTATCTCCCTTACCACACCCTTCAAACCAAAACACAGCAGCGCTTAACACTGCTGTTATTATGCAGAAATAAGTGTGACGGTGGTGCCGCCGGAGTCGAACTACAATGGGTTCTACCAACATTAAAACCATTTTTTTCAAAACTAACTATATGTAGGTAACATATACCACCTAACCTGCCATTTAATTCCAGTACGACGAGAGCCTCCACGGCGGGGGCTACATGGAGGGCGGCGCGATGTACCACGAGCATCGGCTGACGCACCCTCACCTGCCGCCCGTGCACTACCCGCCGCCCGCCGCGCCCGCCCACGCGCTGCCCGGCGAGCCCCTCGTGCACAAACGCGACAAGGACGCGATCTATGGGTGAGTGGAGGGGTAACGTGTGAATTGTACTTTAGCTGTCGTGACTGTAGACCCTAACCTGCACGTGCACTAAAGTCAAGCTAGATGAGCTTGCAGCAAAATTTTTGTTGGCTAAGTCTCTTACTTTTACGAGCACTAAATTACATGATACGCTAACGTGAGAATTGTACTTTAGCTGTCGTGACTGTAGCTACTAAAGTTGCACGTGCACTAAAGTCAAGCTAGATGAGCTAGCAGCTAAATTTCCGTTGGCTTTCACGAGCACTAAAGCTTAGTTACATGATAGGGTAACGTGTAAGTTGTACTTTAGTATAGTAAAGTATTTTTTTACCTTTATTGTAGATCACGTACAAACTTTAACACCTATCTCAAATCATAAGATACACAATTAAGAAAAAAAAATTGAAATTTTTAAAAATGTTCTTCTGTAAAATTGTGTTTTTTAAGATAACACGTTATTGAAGCAAATAAGCGATATATACAGACAAGGAAAACCATGCTATTATGTAGAGATGAGGCTCAGTACATCGTTTCATAATACGCATTGAAAGTACTGATGTTATCTCGAATCTAAATGTTCTGCGAGTACTTGCGAAATGCGCCCGCAAGGTGGTCTTGTATTAATATGTTAATGGGGTTTTTATATCAATTACTAGCTCTGACTTCGTGTAATAAAATAATGGAGGAGAAAAAATTTATAAAAATAAAGGAATCATAATTGTTTGTACTTTTTTGTAATAATGTGGCAAGTGACCACTGTTATAGGTACCAAGGTACCACCGTCACATCTATTTCTGCTTAATAACAATTTTAAGTGATGGTATATCTTGGTGTGAAGGGTGTGGTAAGGGCGACAGAATTATCCGAGGTATGGTAGTATTCCAACTTAGTCCTCAAGGACAGCAAAATGTGGCCAAGCTTAGTTGGAATAATCTTATCAGGCATTGATTTATATGTCCAAGCGTGGCAGTTGTCACCATATATATATAATAAAAATAATAATAAATAAATTAATACAACAAGTAACAATTAAGTTTTCTTTAAAAGCACATTTACAATCCGTGTGTGTATAATAATACAAAATGTTAAATTCTAAAGCAAGGTCAATGAACTACTTTATGACATCATCGTTTAGTTTTAAATACGTAATTCTAGGATCTCTGGGACGTATACTTTTAGTAATTATAATATTAGTAATTACATCTAATTATCTTTTTATTATTTGCAGCTGTCTTGTACTACGCAATGATTTTGGCAATTTAACGTAATAATGTCAATAAAACGTAATAGCTTCAAATTAAGTTATACTACGATTATAATTATAATATGCTTTTTGTAATAATTTGCTTTATGACATCATAAAGCCGGACGTTGAGTGATTACTAATGATTGTCTGTACGTACATAATTGGTGTGTTTGTTCTGTGATTTTAAGATAACTATTTCCTAAACCCATATACTAGTAGGTACCTTAATACAAAATCAACACAAAAACCAGATTAAACTAGTCTACATAGTTTAACTTAGGAAGAAATCCACGTCAAAGAGTTAGGCGTATAGGTATTAATGTTTGGGGTCTTTGATAAAAAATAAAACTAGAAAATGTTAGGCTTTAGATGACAATAGCTTTTGGATGTTTTGAGAACAGTTTAGATATGTTAAGTTTTTATGCATATTTTAGTTGCTTAAAGTATTTTAAACTGATGTATCGCTAAGTACAATAAATAATATTGTTAATAACTAAATATAAAAAATATTAAATTTTGGACAGAATTGTATTGATCGGTTTCATCCTATCACACTTAGCTTACTAATTTTAGTTACTAATTATCTTTTTAATAAATTATTTATTTTTAATTTAAAATTATGTCATGTTAAACTATGTATTGATATTTTAATTTTATCTGTTCGATTGCAACGTCAGGATAGACTAATCGTTTTAAACCAGAATTATCGTGTTTTAGTCCTGATAAGGATTTATAGCTGTTATCAGATACGGCTCGCACAGTAGCAGGTGCTGTTAAAATGGATTATTTAATATTCATATCGTAATAAATAGAATCTAAGAGCCTAAATTCATAAATAATATGGAATATGTTTTATTTATTTTACAATTTTTTTGGTTATTTAAAAGATGTGTGTTATGGAGTTTCTTTCGCCGTTTTTTCTCCATAACGAAACAATTTGTGAAGTGGTGGTAAATTCTTGATGTTCTAAAATTCTGTAAAGGGCCTAATTTAAATAAAATATTTTGATTTTGATATTTGTTTCATTATAATCTGTGAACCACTTCAAGTAGGATTCTAGCCCTGGGGTGGATTACAAATGTCTATGGGCGGCAGTTACCACTTACCATCAGGTGGATGCTCGTTTACTACCATAATATGTATGAAAAAATTATATGTAGTTAATAAAAAGTGACTTCATTATAATAGTTATTAGACAGAGGAGTACTACGGTGTGATGTGGTGGAACTCTTTGATAACTGCCATTGGTACTACTGTCACATCAGTTACTGTTTTATGGTTAAAGCTGTTTTAACTACGTTCTAATTTAGTAAATTAGGGTAACAATACATCTGTAATTGGCTTGGCAGATTTTGGAGTTTCAGTACTCTAAAGGACTCAGTTGGAACGCTTCATGAGTCAGCCTAAGCTTTACAAACTGGACTTGAACAAACGTTAAAGGATTACCAGAATCAATTTTACAATTCTTGTGTTTTTAACAAAATTAGTTTTTACAGTTAGTTAACATTCTGGCACAAGATAAACTAACCTTTTTTCTAGTTAAATTATAATGAAGTGGCAATAAATGTCAAACATTTGTCATCGTGGCATCAGATAGAGACAACAGTGTGATATTTAGCACTCTCAACTCCCTACAAAGATCTCGGGTTATCTGATCGAAAGTTTGAGAAGCTTCTGGGCTTAAGGGTGCGTCTAAGTGCAAGCGTTTGGGAAGGAAACAGCGTGAATTGATATATATTTTTTTATTTAGTTATTATTAAAAAAATATATTCTTTTTCATACGAGAAATACGTAACATTTGAAAATATAAAATTAATACGAGTTACAAAAACGGGTTTTGGTAACTCATATTAATCTATTTTTAATTTTAATCAAATTAATAATAATAATAATAAAACCTGTAGATTTTGGTGTCTCTTATTCATTTTATATTCTTATATTTTACATATTTCTCGTATACGTATACACTAAAACCTAGTAAAATATGTTTTCAAATGTCCAAAACCCAATCGAAATTGGATCAGTACATACTTTTTGAGGAAATCGCGGTCATACAAATACACATACGTACAGAGTGGTTGACTACAAAACCTCTTTTTAACTGGGTTATCATTTTTAACCTAAACTTGAATTTAAACATTTCTAATATTGTTTTAAATCTGCCATGAAACGCAACAAAAACAAACCTTTCACATTGCATCCTTGGTATAGATCAACTCGCTTATATTCAGACCACACCTTTTCCAATACATTTCCATGCATTGTTCGAAGGTTAATCGCAGTTTAATCGGGTTATTCACTCGGAATTCGTTTTTAACCGCACTTTTTACTGAGCCAGTTATTATAATTATTATTTATTTCTTCAGTCCCTTTAACTGGCGCTCCCTTACAGTTTTTCTTCACGTAATGTTATGTTTTCTATACAATAATTAACAAGTTATACGTGAGTGGTCACGGTCGTTGGCCGTCCATATGGGAAACTAGTTGCAATGTGGGTGATCTTTTTATATATATGGAATATATGGCGTCTGTCCGTTCATTGTAACACATTGTTTTGTATATGATTTTTTAATTTATTTTTTATCTACCTACTTGAGTATTACATATATGATTTTTTATTTATTTTTTAAGTAGTTTTTTTCTACCTTCTTCAGTATTAAATTTTTTTGATCACCTTACAGTTCTCAAGAGGACTCATAAATAAAAAAGTATTCAGTTCTTGTGATTTAAAAACTCGTATTTATATCCATTAATCTATTAAAATTAATTTTAAGTGACGCATTATTTAACGTTTAATTATTCAAGTGAAGCCGCAGTTAATGTCTAGTTAAAAAAAGTAATTCTTTCCATAGACAATACTTGTTTCTAAATGGACAGAGCATTCAAATGACGTTAATATTACCAAGTTTTTAGCCAAGTTAATTATATACTTTAGAAATACATGAATACTTTTAAACAGAAATTAGGGGTTACTGACCCTGCCTTATCAGTTTGAATACCTAAAGCAGTCCTGTTCTAGACATACAAAAAGCTAGACAGTTACATACAATTTAAATTCGTAAAAGAAAATTTGAATTTGTTGTAGGTACTGTTTTTTTGCTTAGATTTGACGTCGATAGCGAATATTATGTGTAAGTGTTAGTTTACGTCCATTTTTATTATATTTGACGTAATTACTGCTTTCAACATGTTGTAATCCTGTTTTTGAGTTGCTGTTATTTTATGTAGCTGTTAAAATATTTGGAACGCAAAATTCGTGTCTTGTGTTTTGAGAGACGAAATTTATATATAATATTTAATGTTTCCTGACAACTACTGGCTAATTGAGGGCAATAAATTATAATTTATGGGTTCCAACGGCGATTTATTATGAATTTAATTATTTCTACGCGTATATTATACAAACAAGAACTAACTCAATCTTCAGAGTAGCACGCATGAGTGGCTATTTTTTTTTAAGTATTTTAATGACAACAGCAAATCTGAAGCCAAAAACAGCAGCCGTCCAATATTAAGTGCTGCTCATGTTAGATTTTTAGGGCTCCGTAAGTCTAATAACAAAGGAAACAATAAAACCATTTAAATTTTAATTAAATCATAATTTTACCAGGAGTTTTTCACAAAAACTATGTATTAAAAAAAATAGTATTATTATACTTGTTTGTAGCTTTTTATTCATTTATCTTGCCTAAGGCATGTTTCAAAAATCACTTCTTAGTCATTATAAAAAAGTCATGTCTTTTAAATTAATGAGCTACCAGTTATGGATCAGTCATAAACTATAGTATTTTTCAGATTTTTTTAAATCGCTCCTCCCGCCACTGTGGTCGCATGCGCCATGATCGCGATTGAGTCAATGTCACGTCTTGACAATCTCCTCACAATTACCTTTTGTAACTCACTTACGGGCCGTTATTGTTGTTTTTATTGGTGTTTAGTCTAGATCTGAACTGTCACTGGCGCCTAGGTTTTTTAGGCAAAAACATTTTTATCACTTTTTATTTATTGAATTATACGAGTATTATTTCAATGAAATTATGTAATTACAAAAATTAAAATGTATGAAAATATTTACGGAGCTATTAGAAAAAAATATCTTCACTTTATTTATAAAAGATGTTCGTAATTTGAAAATAAAATTAGTACGGCTTTCCTTTTTCCTTTCCTCAACTACAGGCTTACCTACACTTAGTTACATAATAGATTTAATATCAGTTTAAATTTAATATGAACAATTTTTTTTCAAAAATCACCTAATACAGACTCTTAACAAATAAATACAACAAATATCTGATTAAAAAAACTGTTGTTTGATAAACCTGATTTCAACTTTGGCAAATTAAAGCTATGTGAAACTTAAAATTTCCTCGTATGGTACACCTCATTTCGACTGACTTTTATCAAACTTTGACCCGTACCCAAAACCGCTCCCGCCGCCACTAGCGCCACACCACCGATGGTATCTAGTCACGTGTTGACAATCTGCGTTTAATCGGCCGTCGCACCACTCGCCTCTAGTTTTGTATAGATGTGCTGATATTTGTTAGTTTTTTGTCATTCTAGTAGTAGTCGATATAAAAATGTAAGTTTAAATAATATTTTCGAATTATAAGTACACGTCTTAATACTATGCTATTAGTAATCTTCATCAATATGTATTGTGTATTAAAATTATATCTTTAAATTTTGAAACATGCAATTAAATATTCTACAATATGTACTAAGTTCTTCATCGGGAAGGCCGGAGTTCGAATTCGAGGAACACTCCATAGATGTTGTAGTTATATGCATGTAAGTCATGTAACACATTTTCAAAATTCTTCAGAACATTTTTAAAGGTAAAGTCTACTAATGTACTTGGCCAGTAGATTATTGTCTAAACTTTATCTCTACCATTTTACAATATAATCCTTTACTATCTGGCTGCTTGGCGTATGTCTCCTCTCAGAATAAAAGGGGTTTAGGGCGTATTGCACACTGGCCAAGTGCGAATTGGTAGACTTCACACACCTTTTTCTAAAGAACTCTTAAGCGTGTAGGTTTTCTACTGTTTTCCTTGATCAATACAGCAAGTAATAATTAATGTGTAATTCACAATTTATCTAAATATTATCATATTATCCCCAGGCACCCCTTGTTCCCCCTGCTGGCGTTGATCTTCGAGAAGTGCGAGCTGGCGACGTGCACCCCGCGCGACCCCGGCGTGGCCGGCGGGGACGTCTGCTCCTCCGAGTCCTTCAACGAGGACATCGCAGTCTTTAGCAAACAGGTACGTACCGGCAATTGCTTGTTTCAACAGGAAATGTAATCCAAAATAATTTGCTTTAAAAGCACGTAGGCAGCCATTTTGGATGACAGTTTTTTTGAACAAGTTACAGATTCCATTTCTCCTCTATCATGAAAAACAATACATACTCTAACAAATTGTCATAATTAAGTTCCGGATGATCTTTAAGAAATACGTAGTAGGATTTGAACATGATAAAATTCTCAATTCCATACTTAGGAACAACGAATACCTACGTGTCTAAAAATTGACGCGCTTCGCCAAACAAGAAACATAATCCAATATTGGAATGTCCGATTTGATAAAGAAAGCGATCTAGACAAAGATGGTACAAACACATTGATGTTCTTTAAACTCTTAATAACTATTATTAAGTTGTTATTATCCGAAAACAATCGCTTTCAACAATGTAAAGCCGTGGAACGTTTTTATGTCGACAACAAAGCGTTCGTAAAAAGTCGAGCTCAGTATGCGGTTTTCCCATGGCCGGATTCCGTTTCATATCCACGCAAACATCCCTAGAATCGAAACTCATAAAAATCCACGACTCCCAATCGGATTCCATACACAAAACCCATTTAGTGGCACCATACGAAAATTACGAAAGAGAGAATGCGCGGCCGAATATTTGTGCCGACGCACCTGCCTCCATTACCCATCAGAATTAAAAAAGTAAAAAAGCGCGCGAACGCATTCGGATATTAAAATGTCGCGCGCAAAATGGCGTCCCGTAAATCAGTAGGCAATTTCTTCGGAATAATGATTTAATAACTATAAAGCGTAATTAGCAACGGTAAATCAATGATTGGATTGTGTAGGCGTCGCCATATTGATTGTTTACGCGCCATTCGCCTCGGCATTACCGTTTCGTTCTCAACTTCGATGCTTGTTAGCTGTTTGTATGCGAATTCGATCGCCGAGCAAATTAGCTCTCGTATCGGCGAACCACAATCGATTTGCTACGTTTTTATATTAATTTCCATAATGCATGGCTTGCATTACCATATTGAAGATTAAAAATAGCGCCCGTTCCTTGCTAGCTAAGCGACTTCCATTTTTAAATGTTGGGAGCATAAACAAATTAGTACAGATTAAAACGCTTTTAACAGCTCTATTTATACTCTGTGCTTTGGTGAAAGTACCTTTAAAGCATAATAGTGGAGTAACATAAAGTGTGTACGTATTCTCATAACATCATCAATAAAGTTCAAAATGGCATCGTTTCCAATATCAAATTTCCTGTAGAGCTTTTTAAATTTAATAAACATGCATTATGCAGAAAGTGGTCCCACGTTTATCCAATATTTCATTATCCTCCCGATAATAATATAATACAAATCAACATGGCCGAGGTAACACCTATTATTTTGACAACAAAAAAGACCCCATAAATTGAGTCATTTTGTATCAATTCGGCTTTGTAAAACAGGTAATCTGGATACAAACCGACAATCAACGGCTGGGTAATTTTCTCATAAATTTATTATACCGCAAAATCTTTGTGGGTTTTTCTTTTTTCTGGCACAATAGGCTGAATAGGCGTTGACACGTTGCGGTGGGATGCAATTTAAAAAAATACTCGACGTCTTCGCCTGACATTAAAACGTCAAACATCGTTTCCGTAGGCGGAAGTAACTTTGTACGGGCGTGCAGCGGCGGGTATAAGTTTCACTTTTTAATAGCACAACAATATTTATTAATCGTTATCAGTCAAAGACTTCGCTGTACACTAATTATTGAAATTAAATTGTATTTATAGCTGTAATATTGCAAGCGGCTGCGACCTTTGGGGCCCGCCGGAGATAACTGACGTCGATAAGACGACAGTGTCATGGAACTGACCGTATACTATTAATTATTTATTTACATAAACACCGACCGGGGTTCGATGATATCGGCGTGCGAATATGGAAGTAGAATATTTTTATTACATAAATAATAAAATCAGTATCGGGTGACAGGTAGTGATAGTGCAATAAAAAATATCGCTTACCGATTACGTTGTAAAATGTCACATTTATCATGCGTCCGCACATGTAACACGTACAAACGCTAATCGCCGGTTTTAATTACTCCAATAAAACGTTTATCGGTGGCGGTGGCACGTGAAATTGCCACAAAAAGAGATAAAAATTCGGACCTCCCGCTCTAGAACACTTTAATAAGCAACGTCCATAATTCATCGGCGCACCGAATAAATCATAAACGGTAAAGTGTTTATTTTCAACGTACTTAATATGTTATAAATTTATTTAAGTGGCATGCGGTACGATTGTGGAATGATTGATATAGTGCTCTCCGGCGAGCGATCGGTTTAGTTGTGATACTGTCATCCGCCGTCATCGGCGCTGAATAGGCGCATCACTAGCGCTGTAGTGCACGGTAGTGATGCGATCGAGTGACCGCTTATCGAGTCGAGTGCGTACGTTGTCAGTCGATGACTGCGTGATCTTTTTATTGCCGTCGTTCCTAGCGCTAGTTTATTATCAAAATAAATAGATGTGCGTATGCGTCGACGAGCGGGCTTAACGGTATTTATTGGCCTATCGACCGGCCGATCTAAAGTATCGCAGGTAGGGCCGATCGCACTATTTGTACTCGTTTGCCTCAACAATTTAAATTAATGAGATACGTTAGTCACGAATCAATGTCTTTACATTTTATTATCATTAATGAGTCGCTGGAGAACAGGGCGGTATCTTCTGTATCGCGAAGATATCTTGCACGAAAGAACACTACTTAAAAAATGAGATTCATCTAGATTCTAGAATATAATAACAATCATTATCATATCACAAGATACAGTTAATTGTTGTTAACAGAAAAAGTGCAGCAACTTAAATAATTGGCCTGAAGTGTGTGATATTTAATGGAACGAAGTGAATAATGGAAATAATTGCGGGAATTTTAATTGTCGATCGCTCAGCGGATGATACTCGGCGTACTTCACGCAGTAACAAAGTAATAAACAGCTGTGAGAAATACTATGAGATTGTTTATAATCACGATTTCTTTAATTTACAACGTAATAAGATCTATTCTAAATCGATATATTATAGGAACTGAGATCTTCTTAGTAAGACTCCGAAGATATGAGGCGGTCGTTGAAGTACTCGGGAGTGAACGCATGTGATCGGCTTCGGGTAGAACCCTGTCCTGCTAGTTACACAAAGGAACCTGCAGTCCATCTGATGATAGTGACCACATAAGTGATGGTAAGGTCACTTCCATCAGATGGACTGCAGGTTCCTTTGTGGCACTAAAAAGTGATTAAATGCAAAGAACAGTAAACTGTTACTTTATTAGTTTCAAAGTAGATTCGCAAAAAGTATTGGCATAAACAGCACATCAGCGCAAAGCTTGTTAGCTATAGGCA
>DWRA01003218.1:0-12468 GCA_018250295.1 Spathilepia clonius | reverse complement strand
GGCCTTATGCTAATAAGGCTTAGAAGTCGTCGTTCATTACATGTAGTTTCGAACTAGATACTGCAATTTTTTCCCATTTCGTAACAAAGAACAAAAACGTTAAACAATCACTGCTCCAACGTCGGACTCAGTCAGATTGATCAGAGGAGTTATCCCATTCGATATAACTTTGACAAATTAGAAGTGCGTTCCTGGGGTTTAAACCTCGAGCCCCCATGATTGGGAGGCTGAGTTACAACCACACGGCTACGACTCTGTATGTAAGAAAAACTGCAGTAACTGCTATAAAAGCTTGTCAGTTTTGTTGCCTGTTGACACGATAAAGAAAAATACAGTTTTTTTAAAGACGTTGGTCAACCCAAAAATAGCTTGAATATATGGAATTAAGTTGTACAAAAAGATATAAAAAAGATGTAAGTGACAAATACGGCCAAACATGTTTCAGCAACTAGTATTCTAAGAAACATGTTAATAACACACATACATTACAGTTGCACCGCTCTACGAATAGAATAGCTCCCCTGATTTACGGCGACCCCTAGTGTCTTGCACGTAAATATAATGCTTCACCGTCGTCGAGAAACGATCACGATATGTGAAGCGATAGAGTAATTATAAAATTGTGAGTTTTTAAGGTGAAGTGTGTAAAAAATTTTTGAATATAGAAATTTATTTATACTTAGTTCATATGCCACCCCCGATTAAATACAGTTTTTATTTCTTTGAAAGCGTATTCAGGAGTATAAATACTAACTCTACGAAGTATTTGTTTAAGTATCAATAAAATTTATTTCTTATCTTCAATCGAATATCGTCTGAAGGGTCATATAAAATAACTAAATTACAGCTTGTGTGATATCGATAAAAGTGCAATTTCGTATATTCATGTACACAAGTGTGTTACGGGATGGCAAAAAATACAAATCTATTTTTGTTTTTTTTGTCGCTAACTTGTTAACTTTGAGAGTGTTTACACAAAGTTAAAACACTTTAAATAAGTTGCTACTTGGCATTCTTTTTACACACTCGTTCTTGGAATAGATGTTTAAGCGAACAAATCGTCTATATTATATCTTTCGCGCTGAGACACTTTGGTTAAATAAGGTAACCGTTTACTATCTTGACAGTTGTCTTCCATATATTTGTAATAAGGATATTACTTTCTGTTTGTGTGTGCCAGAAGCGCTTGTTTATTGACAATATACTCGTACGTATGTTCAGTTCTGAGAATTAATGTCTGGATATAGATGTGGCCAGTAATATAATGTGTATATTTCGTCTTTACACGAGGTTTTTCTCTTATTTTTCCTTGGCATTTTTTTTTACACCGCGTATGTCTATATAATTTCTTAACATGACTTCTCGCTTGACTTATTGATAATTAAGTCATTTCACATGTGTTTTTGGCAAAGTAGCGATTTTTTCTTCTACGTACCGCCTAGCACTGGATTTCTCGTGTGATTCAATAGTCATCATATCGTATCCAATAGTCACTTTATCGTGTGATATATTGATTATTCATTGACTGTAAGTGACTACTGCCCCACATAAACACAGATGTTCATGTCAATCAACCCCAGATAATATTAGAATCCTACTTGTGGTCGATCACAGATGCATTGTTACCGCTGAGGACTAAGTTAAAACGTCTGGATCAGTACATCTCCTTTACCACATCGTTTAGACGGGCACTCAACATCGTTTAATACTGTTGTTATAAATCCAACGGACGTGTGGCCGCGGTGCCTCCAGAGTCGAACAATAAATGATTCTAACACCTAATACCAATGAGTTGCAACTATCCATAAGTAACCGTGACCAATTGTATACGCCAGTAAGCTATTACGTTTCCACATACTGTGTGAATCGTTTAAACTATTATCAAAGATCCGGCTGCGACACCAAGTGAGTAGCAATTATGGAGATTGGCGACATAGAATGGCAATCTAATAGAAATGCCAATTCAACTATTCACTGATCAAGACTAGATGACGTAATTTATTAACAAAGCATACATTATTAGGATTTGTTATTTTATTACAGTAAATTAATTACTTACTTAAAATTATATATTTTATAAGTTATGTGCGTATTAGAATATTAGATATTGGTTATTACTTGCATGAACGGCGAATGAATACACTAGGGGAAATCGCACGTCTGACAGTTCTAAAATATGTTATCAAGAGTATATGAAGTTTACCAACTCGCACTTGGTCAGCACGGTAAACTATGAATTGTACCCGACTTACTCTGCGAGAATCTGTGCCCAGCAGCGGAACAGTAATGCGTTGACGGCAAATATTGTAAGCAATTACTCCAGAAAAATACTTTATCACGTAGATAAGATAGACGGCAACCACGTATATATATATTTATTTATAGCTATTTTTGTCCAAAATTTTAAATGATCATGATTGTGAGATAAGTTTCGAATAAAATCTCGCCAAATATATCTACAAATAGGTAAGATTTAGTCAATGACATTTCTAGTTCATATTCGCTCTGTGGCTAATAAATCTGTCGAGATTTATTCTCACAAGACTATAATTGTCCAATTAATATATGATTACACGCCACTTATTTTATTACGTGTGATAAAAAAATAATCTGTCCGTATAACTTTTATAGATTTTTGCACATTTACGAAGTTACCATAACTACTATATTTATGCAAAATTACATCGGTGTATAAAGAGTATTTCTAACGAAAGGCTTGAATCCTGATAGCTATTTTTAATTAACTCCAAGATCTCCATACATCGTCCTCATCATTTGTCGTTTCCCGCCATAATCCCCGTTTGTTATTTTTAAATCACGAACACAGCAAATAAAAATATGGCCAGCACTATTTTTCGAATGAATAGTTTCAAACAGTTACTTTAATTATTTTTGTAATGTTGAAATAAGTCATTAAAAGACTAAATTATAAATATTTCAATACATACTTATATGATTTTCTTTGCTAACTTATCCCTCAGGGAGAGTAAAGTATTTGCTTTCGACACTATATTAAGATTAAGATAATGATCTATTTAATTCGTTCGAAATGGTTATATAATGTTCAAAGCTTCCATACCTGTTTGCTTAATAATCGTCTTGATTACAATCCTAATGTTGTACTATTCCTATTTCTAGTTCGCGAAAATGTTGGTTAATTTAGACCTTTGAATGTTTTATGAGTACTCGTTTAGTATCATTTAATAACATTTCTAATACACACAATCTAATTACATATCTCAAGAAAATCAAAAGTGCTGTTCTGTCCCTCTGACCCATTTTGAGAGGCCGAAAGTTATACTAACACGCTCTATTTTTATTTAATAAGTTGTCTGTGTTTTACTTGTCGAATAAGAATGCTACATGTTTAATCTACGTAATTTACACTGATGTTTCTCAACTGAAAATAGACCACCACAAAACGAATACAACATCGGCGTTTAAAAACCCGTTAATTTATCGAGACATGTCAAATATCTTCATACGAACCGGAGTCTAGCAAGATTCTCACAGTGGCTGGTATTGGCTTCATCTTTTTTTATCCACAGTCAGGGATACAAGTTGGTGGAAATATATATATCGATGTTTCTGTATAAAATATCGATATTTATATCGACGATCTGAAATATCGACATACCAATAATATCATTAACCTTTATCATGATTTAATCAGTACATCGATAATTTAATAAATCGTGTAATACATATTCCAGTTTGCTTAACTATTTTCGTCGAAAAATTTCACAAATTAGGTTTGAGTTTTCAACAATATTTTTGTACAAATATTTTAGATACGGATATATTTTTTTTTTATAATAGTGTCATATCGGCAATATTGTTAAAAATATCGATATTTTAAAGTGGATATTATCGAAGTTTAAATATATAGTTGCAACTCTATCCAGTCGTCGTACGACGTAAATTTAAACTTAACGTTATGGGTTTAAAGTCGCCGTTCGCTTCAAAACTGCATGTCCTATTTCATGCATTTTTACAACATTTTGCGCGATGCCGATAGCCTATATATCGTCTTCGAGCATCGCGTGCTGATTATTAATTGCTTCATTGATTTTCTGAGTGGCCTTTTTTGTAGCAGACATGACGTTCGGTCGAAGGAGGCGGCCGCTATTTTTTAACCCAATAACGTCCAATTTATACGCCTTTTTGCCATCGACTCCTATTTCTGCTAGAAAATAATTAAGCTCGAGTTTGTATGAAAATAAATATTCATAGGGACGATTTCGTACCCGATTACATTGTGCGGGTTGAGTGGGCACATCTGTCAATGTCGAACGTACAACTTTGAGCGAGTCCGAATGTTCGATGAAATGAGAAAATTGCGCGCGTTTTTTGCGATTCAGCGAAATGTTATTTATTTGTGATAATTACGGGTCTGGAAAAAATGTTTCGTTTTTATTTTCGTATTGCGTTGCTTGGGACCGGATCGAATTACTATTGAATGATATATTTATATTGTAATTTAGGTTAGTTCAGAGGCTTAGGTTCGATATTGCTATTTTGGAACGCTGTTTTCTTGTTCATGTCCAAGAGACGTTACTATTTAATTTTCGGCAGTATATCGGAAGAAAGTGTTTCGAGTTATTTCTCAAGCCAAGTATACATGTATAGAATAATATGGTATTTTTTATAAATAGCAAACGAGCATGTAGTCCTCCTGATGGATAAGATAAGATTCTTATCTGGGTTAGGACTCTCTAGGGCTCTAAAGTCTTACTTGACGTCGTTCATAGATGCGTTGCTTCCATTGGGCTAAGTTGGAGCGCCTCAGATAAATATGTCTCTTTTACCCTTCAGCCTAAAATACAGCAGCGCGTAACACTGATGTTATTGGGCAGAAAAAGTTATGGGGGTGGTACCAACGAGGTCGAAACGCAAAGTGTTCTAGCACATCTAGTTGTTTATAATTATGTATATTTAATAATTATATTACGTACGTATTTTCTAGCCTTCGGATTAAATTGTAACATTGATACAAACTTTTTGTATGTAGGTATAATAGCAATTAGCAATTATAGATTATAAATCGTTCCACTATATATTCGATTATATCCGTTGAGCCATAAAACTATCGTCTGAAGCGTGTCGAATTTTGAATAGCAAACCTATTTGATAACACTTTACACAGTCAACATATGACTGTGTAATTGCCAATAAATATGGTAAAACCCGTTTAACGTTATGATAACCATGCTGTGCTACGACGCTGTTATGGATTTGATTCCTAGCAGAAATCTTAATGATGAGTTTATTTGACTGTCTTGCATTGGAACGCCTATGTGTTTGTCTTCAAGTGGCTGTGGGACTTAAATAACATAAGATCCTGGATTGGGTAAATTTATGGAGAATTTACGTTAAAAAATATATTGTCAGTGAGGTTAAATGAATTTTGAACTAAATCAGTTTCTTAATGACTTCTTTACTGCCGTTATAAAATCAAATCTATGAACTCTTTGCAACTGACAAAAAATTTTAGATGTTAAAATATGTTTCAATAAACAACTGCATATTCATTGCAATTATTATTTATAATCTTTTACATCTGAAAAATCTTATATGGGAACACTTTGTAACTCATCTTTCTTAATCCGACTAGACGCGTGATGTGCAAATCATAACATGTCAAGAATAAGTCTCGTAACGGATATTAAAATCTTACCAGATTCCAATTATCGATTTCAACTCGACTCGTTCCGCAATCGATTCACACGCTATTCGTTCCATCTCGCGTTAACACAACGTTTGACTGGACGATGACGCGTGGCGAATTTTAAATGGTTGGGGCTTATGCACATGTTCTATTTTCTAAGGTGAGCGAGTGACGATAAACTCTCTTGCTAATTTGAAAGAAATAAGAAATAAAAGCCTTAAGTTATTGATGACGTTCACAATAGTTTCATGTAACTCAAATTGCTAATCTATTCAGTTTGAGGGACGTTGGCATTGTGACTTATTGGTATCAGCTATATTGGTATATTAGTAGTGCGGGGCAGAAAGATTGTTAGTCTAAAAAATAATATTGCAAAATTCCTTCCTGTTGGTCTTGCAAAATTTTTTATTTTTAATATTTATTTATTTAATCTTTATGCACCATACATAAGCGTATATGAACAAAGGTGGACTTAATGCTATAAAGCATTCTCTAATTAATATCTATCCTACAAAAACTCTTTTAACTAAACATTGACGAAGGAAGAAGAGACGTCTCGATATTAGAATCTACGATGTTTCCACCGCTCTCATTAGACAAGTTAATCATTTTTTATTTATTATTTTAATTTATAATAAAAATTATTATTTTTTAAAATTAAAGGAATCGTTGCCGTGGAGAAAAAATACACTTAATTTTTTTTAATACAAATAATGATAACTCAGTGAGTACTTAATTATATTTAGTTAGTCAGTTCATTTTTCTCGTTTACGTTTATAGATAAAACCAGGGCCTTAATTCGAAGGCTAAAAGCATGCACTCGAAAACAAGTTTGCTTTTATTTGTAAACAGAGAACATTTTTTTTGGTTGAAATTTTAAGATTAATAATTGATATAAATACGCGTCTTACGTCTTCGGTGTGGAACTTAAAACGATGTCAACAATATTTGTTGTACAAGTCGTTGTGATAATAAGCAGGATTAAATAAAATTTTATTTTCATTCCGTGTATTTTATTTCTTAACTTGATAAATTACATTAAGAAAGTTCAAGAAAATAATCTATACAGTTAAACAAAAACTTAGGCCTCAGAGGTAACAACACATCTATGACCGACCTCAAGTTGGTTTCTAATCTTATACGCAGTCGACTACAGATGTCCATGGGTAGTAGTTGCCACTGCATGCTAATTTGCTACTTATTTTTAATAAAAACTTATTTATTGTTCTCATGGTTAATGCAGCTTAGACAATTTGGTTTTGTTTATTAAATTCAACCTTAAAACAAAAATAATGAAAATGATATCGATAATAAATCGAATCGATAATCAGCATGTTGCAATTAGCATCACTAAATCAATTTGTCAAAAAGGGTTACATTTATAAAGACGAGGTCGACTTTTATTTATTTTACTCATAATTTTTAAAATGTTTAAACAGCAAAAAAATATTTATCGTGTAATAAACAATTGTTTAATTACTTCCAAAACGATTATGAAGGGACGTTAGTACAAAGGGACATAAGGGTCACCTTGTTTGATAAAATAATAACACGTAGATATAGTTTTAATTGTCGTGCTAAACACGAACGAAAATAAATCATGGATTAAGTGTCTCAATTAAACTTGAAACATATTTTTATGGACTAACTGTAACCTGCGCCTGCACCCGCGATTGAGAAAATGTAATAGGATAACCAAATAATAAAAAAAATGATTTCAAAAATGAGACGCGCACGATGGATTAAACGGATTTTCTTTTATTTCCGCGAAACTAATATATTTTCTAAAAAGACAGCCTAATTTACTCTTTATAAGATCACCTATCGCCAAGTACAATAGCGTGAAAATTGGTTCAGCCGTTCTAGATATTAACTATAACAAACAGACAGACAAACAAGCGTTGTGTTTTTGTTATGGGTAGAAAGCGAATAAAACTTCATAAAAAAAATATAGCAATATCCAACCCAAAACTGATAACACTTGGTGTTACCCAACCCAACATATCATTTCCAAACTTTAGCGCTACAAAATTATACGCATTACAAGGGCCCATCTGTTAATTATTACACAAATAAGTTCTGTAACAATTTGCAGAAAGTACTCCAGTTTAACTATCTGCCAAATACAATAGTGCTGTACGGAGTCGTTCAGTTTTGAATATATTTAGTTCGCAATCCACCGCCGCAGTTCAATGTGGGCTGGTGTAATAAAGCAGGCGTTTGCTGAGCCGTAAGGTGTTGGTCGAACTAACACTTAACAGTAAGCATAAAACTTTTGTACCTACATACTAAATATATATTTGAATATATAGTAGTACATATGTGCGTAAAATTACCAATGTCAAAATACCATTCTGTCAATTAGAGGACTTAGGGTTCTAATCCCAACAAGATAAATATCTGAAATTAATTTAGCTCTAGATATCTAGCACTATATTCAAACATGACGGGGGTCCTAAATAATGCTTTATATTCAAATACTCGCAAAAGATTGCATTTCAGTCTTGTAGGCGCACGATTTAAGTGTCATTTTAATACTTGGGTCTAACGTAATAATGTTTGCTACTTGCTCTTTTTAAAAAAGCACATTACTTTTGGCTAATAAGCACAAATATTATATATTTCTTTAGATTACGAAATTATATCAATCCATTAAAATAACGTTTCCTGTTAGACATTCAAATTTTGTTGACAGCACCATTGATCAAAGATGTATAAGACGTATCGGTTCTTTGGTTAACTGGGACAAGCGGACTGAACCCGCGTCACTTCAGCCGCGTCCCAACACCGACGGCGGTGCGGGCAGCGTGCCAGCACGGTGTATCAACAATTCAAACATCGCTGACAATGCTCTATGTTATCTCGGTACTAGTCACATGAATAATTTAGTATAACTAAGGTTTATAGTGAGGTTTTTGTATATTACTTATACGAAGAATATTACGCCGTAACTCAAAGAAACAGGTTTAAAATCGAAAGAAGTATCTGTCACAAAGATTATTAATATAAAAATACTAGCTGACCCGGCAAACGTTGTTTTGCCGTATAAAAATGATTAGATTACTAAAATGGTCATAAAAAATAGGGGTTGGTGATGAAAAAGTAAAAATTTATGATTGTATGTACATATTTTAATGCCACGTTATAAAAATATAAAAACAAAAATTTTCGTCAAAAAAATTTTTAAGGGTGGACAACCCTTATCACTTAGGAATATGTAATATAGATGTTTTCCGATTCTTAGATCTACTGAATACGCATATAAAATTTGGTAAAAATCGGTAAAGCCGTTTCAGATTAGTACGGTAACTAACATTGTGACATGGAAATGTTATATATAAGATATTATTATTATTTAGTTTTGTAGGTATAAGTAAAGTACGACGATAAATTTATTTAACCATTGTTTACGTTTTTTTATTCGTCCCTTCGTTCCTGGGTTCGATTCTTGGCTAAGCAGTTAGTAAGATGACGGATTACGTAGCTATTGCAACACCTGTTACCTACTTGACTGCATAATTTACATCTGCGTTGCTCAATGATGGGTGAAGTCTTCCCGCTGTGGCCAGCCCAGTGATCTATGGTCTTAACCTTCGTTAAAAGACTAATGAAACTCCTAGAAAGGTTCATAAATATTTATATAAATTAAAGTACATAACTTCCCTTTTAGAAAAACAAATATACAAATTTTCATCTTCTGTTTAGCCCCTCGGGGAATGAATTTTCAAGGGCTTCTCTTAGTGCTTATCTACATTATATAATACTTTTATGCAAAATTTCATGCTTCAAGATCAGAATTTCTGAAAATATAATTTGTGAGCGCCAGTAGTTTTTAGATCCGTGAAATTTTGAGTTTGTACTATATTTAGTAGTAACTAGTATCAAGTTAGCGGGCCCTCGACGCGAAGGCGCTTACATCAAAATATTACTATTGTTGTGAAATTTAACTGCCAAGACATAACTATTTTTTGCTTTTTAAATTATTTTATTTTTAAATTTAAGTGAGTATTATTTATGCTATGAATACTGCTAATTATTTGGTGGTCAGTGGCAAAACAAAAATATACTAAATGTTCCTTTTTATGCTCCTGTTTTAGATTTGCCGTTTTACACCGCGCTTTGTCTATCTATCGGGGTTAGTTTTACTATGTAAATGCGTATCCAGTATCTACTACAGTCATGTCACAAATTTAATCCGGTGCAAGAGGGACAAAATATAACACTGTCTCCTTCGCACAGCCCGCACGTGCCGCCAAGGGACGGCCACACCTAGCCACAAAATGTAAATACACTCTAACGACCCTTGATTATCTTCCACTGAATAGTTCCTCCACATTTCCGACGAAATTCACCAAATTATTCTATACCTGAAAACTTTTACGTCAACTCATGTTTTGAAAAAGGTGAACCCCTGTTGCATACATTCGGCTTTAGGTACCGTATAAGCCTATAATCATAATCTTTTCAGCAGTAGGACAATAATGGATTGAAAATGACGACGATGACGACACATATACAATTGGATCTACTTATGCAAACAGGAACCAATCCACACAACGACAGTTTTGAGAAAAGCCAGTTTTGACAAAATTTTGTATACTGTAAAATTTTACGTTATTTTTAATAAAATCTATTTACAATATTGCACAAAATAATTTGTTTTATGTATATAAATATAATATTGTTGAAAATCATCAAGATTTTAAATGATTTTGGCATGTGTGTGGATTGCTTCCTGTTTGCATAAGTAGGTCCAATTGTACACACGTAAAAAAGTCGAATGTGCCTGGCTGGGATATGAACTCGGTACCTCATGAGAGGCTGAATATCATACCACTCGGCATACACTGTTCGATATAATGCTTGTACCTTCCTGTTGCAATTGGTACAAACCAGCGCTCCTAATTCAAAGGCGATAAGTTTTAGAATCGACACCTGTTGAACGGAAAGTACCTACGTGTGGGCGGCGATACAAATCATTGGGAGCGCCGCGCTTCAGAATCAATTTCCTGTAGCCTTTCATATTGAAATGTAAGTGGTATCGACGACAAATAGCACCCATTTATGGGTCCATGGGTCCGGGGACGGGTAAATTTAAACTGCGCACCCTGACTTATTTGTACTCTTTTCAATTCGGATTTTCCTAAGGGTTTTCGTCTTTGGGATCGAACCCGTTTTAGATGGGAAATTTCAGATTGAGGTCCGGGTAAATAAAGTGTCGAATTAATGGATGTTTCCATCGTGATAGGGTTTGCAGGTTTCAGTTTAAAATTGAGGTAATGTTACTTGTTGATTCGGTAAAATCGATTCATCTGTTTCGTTATGAGTCTGGCAAACAGGCTCTAAAAATATATTAAAAAATAAAATAAAACGAAGTCGATTTGGTCTGGATTGATGAATTGTTATTGCTGGGAGGAATCCATGCGTACTATGCAAAAAGGGTTAAATAGCTTATCTGTAACAGTTTGTTAGGAGTTGGTAAAACCCTTTGTAGTACGACTCAAAATGCACCAACGCCACACCTATTTCCACCTAATAACAACAACGTTAAGCGCAAGTGTTACCATTGGTACCAGACCTTGGTAAAGGAGGTATACGTTCCAGCTTAGGGGTAGTAGAGCATTTATAGGCGACCTAAGGTAAGGCAGAAATTTTATTTCAAGTTGATTGCTGAGGTTCAATCCTGGCATTGGTCACTTACTATCAGATGACTGCACGCTCGTTACTATTATACGATAAATTACAACCTAGAAAACTCGTAATATATAATGTGGTTTAGAGTTTTTAGAGTTGCTTTCTTTTTTGTTAGATAACAGATACGCAAAATACGCTAACGTGGGGAACAGTCAGAAAATATAATATTAAGATAACCAGTGACAGATCGCTAAAACAGTAAATACACATAATACTGTAAAAATGCACTTATTTAAAATATAGTCCCTACCAAAATTATATGTTTAGCTTAACGCTTACTCGCTCACTTGTCTAGATCAAACTAGTACCTTACGCCGCAAACAAGACCAAGAGAAAATTGAAAATGTTTTCAAAGCTGTTTGTTGTTATTCAACGGCGTACCAGGCCGCTCCTTTGATCATTCAATACGAAGAATCCAATACAAATTTTGCTATAATTAAAGGGGTTCCACCCCCGTGCACACTTTGCGCGTGGCATTTTGATTTCAGAAAAAAATATGTCACTGTATCGAAAAGACTTCAGTTATTTTTTTGAAAGTAAAAAATATTTTATGTCGGTCCTTGCAGTGTTTTGTCATGTCGCGAAAATTCCATCAAAATCTGTTTAGTTTTTATTAACAAGTTTTTTTTTTAATACTTAGAGGTCAGTTAAGCATATGTTAGAATAAACATAAACAGAAAGTAATAGTAAAATATAGATAGTTGAAATCATAGACAAATGCTTCAATTCTATTTATATGTAATAGATCCAGTATCGAAATAATCCGCCCCTTTGACTGTTAGAGCCAACGAGTAAACAATTTCAGTTTATTTATTAATTAATTATCGAATGGATCCTTAATTTGTTGTTCCTTTTTAGTAGGAATGTTATGGATATAAAATTTTGGTTCCAGATACTGGTTTGGATATATGAAAATATTATGCTGATTTCAGATATGCTTACGGATATAGAATTAAAAAGAAGAAAAGACGCTTTCTACGCTGACAGCGCCACACTTAGATTGCCTGAGTCGTGGGACATGGACACACTCAAAGACGAATACACAAACACCCAGACTCAGAACAGAAATCTAAATTCGTCATTTAGGTATCTGTCTGGCCGGAGAT
>DWRA01003217.1:0-12471 GCA_018250295.1 Spathilepia clonius | reverse complement strand
CACTGCTGTTATTAGGCAGAAATAAGTGTGGCGGTGGTGCCGCTGGAGTCGAACTACAAAGGGTTCTACCACCTTTAGGTTGGAAAGGATAGCTGACTAGTGGGTCATCACATGCACAAGTCACACTATAAATCTCTGGGCAGTAATGGCTGTCTGATGACTAATCGAAAAATAACTATTCACTAATATATAGTTAAATGACTTTGACCATCATGACTAATATTACTCAGAAGCGATAATTTTGTTTTCTTGTTTGTGGTTTGGTTAATTTTGAAGCGTTTGACTTGAAATCATGCGTTATCGGTACAAATATTAACGCCATTACCGACTATATTAGGCTGTTTGTACGGTCAAACGATCGTCAAAGCAATTAATTGCGTGGGACGATCCAATTTACACGAAGCCAATGAAATACGAATTAGAATTACACTATTCGAATTAAATTCCGTATTTGATTAATTAACTTTACACGCAAACTTAATATAGTATAACACGTAAATTGTTGAATATAATTTATTTTCTATTTATTTACTATTTAGGAACATGAAAACTCAATCGTCTCAATAGTAAAAACTCCTTAATGTTTTGACTTAATTACTGTAAACACCATGTATGCACATCATTGGACCTATGACAATGGAACCACGTACCCCCACAGCTCTGGGAGCGTGCGAAGCTGGAGCCGGCGGTGGCTCCGCCGTGCCGTTTGTCCTGGCTGACGCTGGCCGCGTGGCCCGCCGCCGCCATCGTAGGCCTCACTGCCCAGTGCGCGCTAACCGCTACCGGGATCTACCATGAGCAAAGTGAGTATAGTTGCTTGTTTTGTTTTGTGTTTTATATGATGTCACGATAAGGTGGAGTTTTGTGAAAACTTTACCCCGAGCAAAGTAAGTATAGGTTTTTGTTTTGTGGTTTATACGGCGTCAAAATTTGGTGGACTTCTGTAAAACCTTGCCGATATGTCTTGATGATCCGTGGGGGCGAAGTTGGAACGCCTCGGATGAGTATGTCTCCCTTACTGCACTCTGCAAACTGGAACACAGCTGCGACGAACAACGCTTTTATTACGTAGAAATAGGTGTGGCGGTGGTAAGTTCAGAGTTGAATCACGAAGAGTTCTACCACCTTTAAGAAAGTAGAACAAATTCATCGAAAAAAAAAACTAAATTAGAATGTCTCAGATAAGTAGGTATATCTCGATTCCCGCACACTTTAAAACGGAACACAGCAGCGCATATCGCAGTTGTTATTAGGCAGAAACTTTTTTTAAAGACGCTTTCTCCACTCACAACCCCGCACTAGGATTCTGTGTCATGGGTTCCATGGATACACACAAAGGCAAATATACAAACAACCAGACCCGGAACAGAAATGTACATTCATCAATTAGATCCGTCTGTCCGGGGATCGGGGGGAGGGTATAGTGACCGCCCTGCCACGCGAGTCGTCAAATAAATAAACGGTCCTATACCACCTTTACCTTCAACTTGTTCTGTAATATCCTTAATGTGTTCAGGTATCAGCGCGCAAAAGCGTCGCCTGAAGGCACAACAATCCAGACCGGTGACACGCGAACAACGTGCCGAGATGAAGCAACGCAAGTACCGCTACCTGTACCAAGTGCGCACCGCGCACGGTGACGTCATCTCGCAGGTGAGTACTGCGCTGACTAACCCCCCCCCTCCGGACGTTCTCACCGGGGGGGGGGGATACAACCGGAACCCTAGCGCAACGCCTCTTTTGGGCTCCGCTTGGGTGAGCATTATGCTCATGCCACAGCTTCCAATGTTTAAGATGCGACCGACCACACATACCTTCGTCCTTTCTGAGGTCGCTGGCCGGTTTTTGTTCGTCCAATAAATAACACAGGTTGTCTTCAAACGTGATCATTGTAGGAAATTTGAAGATTTTTTAATTGGTAAAACTTGATACCGTTAATATCTTTCAAACAAAATTAAAACAAAGAAAACCGTTTGACCAAGAGAGAAATGTTCTCAAATTCTGACATTCTCTTGTAATAAATTGGTTTCTCATAATTCGATCCTTATTGACAGATACTATTCGAATACACAATAACATAAGAAGCGCTATTTTTTTTTTTCAATATGAACTTCATCTTGCTAGGGAAAAGGTAATAATTTGTGTTTTTAATTGAATGTTGCTATTTAAGTTCCTATGAAAATTGCCCTCCTAACTTCTCTTAACATTTTTCATTATTTCTTTAACTTTTAAAATTTGGTCATCGAAGCACACAACAAAAATTCACCCTGTACACATACATGGTGAATAACGAATAACGTTTTTTCCGTTCCCACAGTCGTACGTCCAAGCGTTGCAGAAGAAGGCACAGTGCGGCAACTGGAGCGGCGGTGCTGCTGGCTGCGGTGGTGGGGAATGCAGCACGTTGCAGAGCGACTCCACCCACCTGACCGTGCTCGCTGGCTCCGAACTGGCCCCGCCCACCGACTCGGATGACGACCTGAACCAGATCCGTGCGGCACATTGAGGCAAGTCAATAATTTCAAGCCAAAAAATAACTTCACCGTGTTCTCCAGGCTTGTAGCTAACCCCGTACCACGATTCAATTGAAATCTTTGCGGCACATTAAGGTTGGACCCACCATCCAATAACCCATCAACCATATACGTGTCACACACACATCAGCGAATTTGTTAGACACCGAGTAGGCCCCGCCCACCGACTCTGATGATGTCTTGAACCAGATTCGCGCAGCACATAAGGCAAGTCACACCACACACCATTAAAGATGGTAGAACCCTTTATGTTTCGACTCCGCCAGCACCATCGCGATATTTCTGCGTAATAACGGCAGTGGTAAGCGCTTCTGTCGTCTGGATTGAGGGCTGTGGTAAGGGAGACTTACTTATCCGAGGTATTTCCACTTAGTCCTCAGAGGTAGCAATGCATCTTGTGCTTAGTAATGTCATATCTGATTCAAGTTCATATAATATTTCACATGAGGTTTTAATTGTCTACTACTAAACTAATTACCGCTTAATACTTAAGAAAAAAAGTGTTTTAAATTATATTCGTGCAAAGAATTATAATGTAACTGTTTTCCTTTTCAGGGAAACGAAGATAATTGTATTGTGGGTGATGCGAACGAATCAATTTAATTTCATGTATCCAGTATTATCGTAAGAGATAACACTTATTATTGCATTAGTAGTGGTTATTATTATCGATCGTATATTTGTATTCAATGTGAATTTATTATTGTATTATGATTATTGAAGTGTATTACGGTGTATAAGTATAGGGGTTCAAGGCCTATATATGTTGATCGCCAATATCTAGCATCTTTAACGTAAGGCGAATATGACAATTAAACTCTTTTTACATTTTGACATTTTTTAATGTTTTTAAACTGTACTGATGCAAATGTTTAAACCCAACGATTAGTCTTGTGGAGAAAATGTACTTAGTGTGGTCGGTCGCTAATGATTATTGACTGTTGGACCCTTTCGTTTTTATTAGAAATAATGCTCTTTTTTAGATTTTTCGGAAACATTTTTTCGAGAGATTTTCGATTTTGATTGGCCTGTTTCAATAAGTGATTAGAAAAAGGAAAAATTGTTGAATTAAAAATGAAAATGCATAAAAAAAATATAAGTAGTATTGCACATACACCAAAAGATTGAATAAGTTCACTGCCATAGTAGCTTTTGTATACTGTATATTATTGTTATTATTATAGACGACTCGTAATTATATTGTGTGGTCTTGAACTCCTCGTAATTGATATGTGGTTGTGTTGTTCATTTCAATGTTAATGTAACTTTATATGAATATTCATGTAATTGAATTACATTGTAATAAAAATGTAATAAGGTATGGGCTTAGTCTGTATAGCGTGACATGAAATGTTGGGCGAGTTTAGACTCATTGTGAAATTAGATTAGGATACGTTGGATTGGATACGTTTTGAAAAGAGAACGGTTTGTTGTTTGGTGTTGCACAAAAACATTAAGTTTCCATTCTCGATTAGGTGTATCGATAGAAAAAAATCGAATAGATAATAAATAACAGAAGCGAAAAAGACGCACAAGTACTCTGATAATTTACAAATGCAGAGGGCTCCAAGCCGTTAATACTAAATAAAAATCTTTAGGTTTTCGTGTTTGAGATTATATTTATTTTAGCCTTAATATTAGTGAATATCGTTCGCATCAGTGACATTTCCTGCTAGCCCTGCAGAGTAAGCCTGAAGTCATTACGTACAATTTAATCCACTTGACAAGTTATGCATGATATATATGTATCGTTTAAGATGTTTCTTTCGTTTCTTGTGCGTGGTTTACACAAGCGGTTTTTGAACACAATTCACTCGGCAAATCGTACGGAATAACGCAATATCGCACAAACAAAAGTCCTCCATGACATTACATTACAGAAAACTTTGTTGAATAAACAAATGTGTGATATATACATAGAAATGGGTGTCTCGTTTAATAAGATAACGTATCTTAGGGGATCAAGTATATTAAGATATAGATAATATACAGATATGATATTATAAATATCTAGATATTCGATCGACTCGTGTACGATTTGTTCTCGCATTGTTCAAGAAACTGCTCGTGTTAACCATTTTCCATTTTATTCTTGCCAAGCCATTCCTTGACACAAAGTTCCAGCTGTCGTTTTAACACGCTTCCTATAAAAGTAAAAATAAAAAATAAAAATAAGCACAATGCGATTCGGATGTGATGAACGGGTAAACTCTTATGAAGAGTATAGTCTAGGATAGAATAAAGAAATTTTCTTAGGAATCGGGTAGTTGGAAAAGATCGGGGAGTATCGCTTTTTGTATAAAAAATAAAAAAAAGAACTCTGTTTATATGTTTTTAGAAAACTACTATTTGTAAAGCTTTATCGTTTTATATTGCTAAGCAGAAGGTTGTTTCAGAGATGCGAGATATTTATTTATGCTATTTTTATGCTCATTTAGTCACTCGTTTTGTACGGGCATTTGTTCGAAGACTCGTGGATATTGGAATACGTTTAAATTCTAAAGATTTAGGATGGATTTCCCGCAAGGGGGTACACCCCCCCCCCCCAATATTAATATTCATAAATTATTCAACACGAAAAATTGTAAAATTTGTTGTTGAATTGAATGTTACTGATAAAATCTTCTAAAATGTGACGTCAAAGGGGGGTTGATATTCCTGTTACCCCCGACGCCACCCGAACGCTTTTTCTTTGACACCACAGACTATATCTTTATAGGCTTTGTTATCGGGTACATTGCAACTTCGCTATCAGCCAATTCTCATACTGATTAAAGGTTCGACGAAATTATCTTCCGATAAAGGGGGAGGGGGAAGGGGGTTACTTCTAACGTACACGTAATTTGTAATTCCGACTACGAAATTCGAATGAAATTGCTCAGTACACGACGAGTGCAACGTACATTCTATTCAGCGGGTGATATGTTTTATTTTTGGCCAAAGTTTATTTTAGTTGTTACAGCGCTAAGAGCACAACGGTTTTGTTTGATGTCTTCTAATGTTATAGGCAGCCATTTCGCGTATTAATATTGTACCACTTGAATGTTAGACGACAACTGAATACACGCTTAAATATTGTGTTGGTATTACGATATGAGATTCTTTAGTTGTCAAACTGGTAGGAGTTAAGATACTTTTTACGATTAATCACATTATAACTGATATATATGAACTGATAATGTTTTTGTCCGTGTAAGCGGTGTGTGTTCGCATTGAGACTGTTTTCAATGTGCACGGTGAATACTGCTGTGATTTTCTGACGATAATAAACAAAAAAATTAACACTGCCATTATCTTTTCGACATTCCTTGAGTTCCGGTGTTTGTGATGTGAATACACACCCTTACAAGTTGTGGCGTAACGAGCCGTCGTACAGCGCGTGTAGGTAAGGTGTACATACGTAATAATATTGTAATCGTAAGGTAGCTGTTAGTTCTAGTGAAGCGGTGACGTTTAGTAGACGCGATCATGTATTCCTTCCCATCTCTAAACAGCAAACGCTCAACTTCTAGTCTCCTTCTGTATTCCTTGTTCTATTTTACGGTCAGTAGAGATTTTTGTGCCAAGCGATGTATATTTTTGTGTCGTCGCGGTGAATTGGACGCTGTAGTGTATATATCTGTTGATTTTAGTCGTGTACTGGTGAAGATCGGTCAGATTTTGGGTAAATGACTTTCCGTCAGTTCACTTGCGTTGAATTGTTAAAAAATTCGAGTGTTTCTTCTACATTACTTGGTACAGAAGCCTTCGTTAGTTACGTAGCAAACGTTCAACTATCGGATATTTTGAGTATTGTACAGTCAGGTTAGCTTAAGTCGGCACGTCCACAATTTTACGTGTAAGTTTTCTGGATATAGGATGTTGATTGATAAATATTAATTGCTGAGAATAGTGGAGAAATTAACACGCTGTATTTTGTGCCGATAGTCATACACAGAACGATAGGTGTCTCTCTCACGCTCTGAAGCGTACACGCGTGCGAAAGAGATAGATAGTGTTTTTTCACTTTGTATGACGTCATAATCCACAAATGTGTAGATATATTGTACGTGCCAACTTAGATAGCCACCCTGTACCGGCATTGAGAATGTCTGTCATATTTGTATTATTTATCCGACACGTAGGCACGCTGGCAATAGTCATTATTTATAATACACTTTTATTCTAGTACTTACCTTTTAATATTGTGACTGTTTTGCGAGCTCCAATGTGTATACATTGTTTATTTGGAACAGCAATTGCACGGACACAATTAAAAATTCACATAATAAAGAATTTTACCAAAAAATAAATTAAACAGTACGTTGGAGCTCGTACAATAGGAATCTTCTTGTCTGGTTTACATTTAGATTAAAAATTTTGATGATGAGAGATAAGTTGTAAAGTGTCGACCATTGGATCTGTACGGGTTGAGCTCTAACGTTCGTTATTAATAATTAATGTATCCAATTTAATGTATCAAATTCGATTTTTGGGTACAAAAAATGGATGGATTGATTAATTGATACGGGGCGTATATCTGCAGTTTCCTTCGCGGCTATCTAATCAAGTTTAGATCCAATTGTGGGGAACATCTTTGACTAGACGTGGGAGGTAAAGTAAACCCGTTACAGTAAAGCATGTAGTCAATGCCCCGCGAGGTCACTTGACCAATTAACAATTTATTTTCTCGACAATATGATTTCAGCAAGACTGTAAACAATAGATTTGTAAACCAGACTTATATGTGTAGCACAAAACATACCCACACATTAATTTACAAAATGTATTTATATATACATTTAGTACCGCATGTCTATTTTAATCATGAACTGTTGTAGTGCCACCAGTGATTTTATTAATGTGTTTTTAGAAAAAAAAAATGTATTGTTATTATTTTAAATGAAGATGAAATTATTTTTGCATTTGTTAGCGAAATCAAAGAGTTTACATTCCTTTCCTATATAGTATAATTTATTTTGAAATATCCGTAAGTATTATTTTGTCGATGTTGCATATTTTATTATAATTATATTTGTTTGTAGCCTTTTATTATATTTTTGATTATTTATAACATCAATTCATCTTGTTTTATTTTTACACCGTCCCATCCCTAGCCATGTCTTAATTAGTGTTAGGTATACATCAACTAAACTGTAATAATTTTCTATATAATACCCTAAATGCTTTCATAAAGACATAAGCCCATAATATCCATAATAATAGCCCATGATATTCAAGTAGATTCACATTCCCTTCTCACTACTGACTAACGCCAATAGACTAAGATATAATGGCTCTAGCAGACATGCTACTTATGGCATCGGCGAATCGTGGTTTAACTATTGTATCGATGCTGCATTGCGTTTTGTCGATTCGCTGCGTTCGGTCGCGGTATGGTAAGCGTTTTAGCGACTATTATAGCAATAATGTACCCTTTTTCGCGTTAATGTCCTAAAGTAGCTGCGACCAGCGCTCCAATGTGTGAAAGTTCATTGCTCATCTAACTTTTAAAAAGCAATTGAATCGTCGATCGCCGATGCGAATAGCACCTCTGCCGGGCCCTTAGATATTAAACCTTAGTAGATTAGTCACTGTCGTAAACCCTAATAATATTTGATTGTTCACTGCGTAAGGGCGGATCCTAATATTTCCAGTGTTACGCACTTCTTTAAACATAAAAAGTAAAAAATAAAAAAAAATGTAAATAACTATACCCTCTTCACCGATGTACTCAACCTCATTCTTGCTTTAACCCCCTCGTAGGTAAAACTCGGATCCGCTTATTCTCATAAATATTACAATATAAAATATATGAATAAGTTGTATGAATTAATATCTAAATGTGCAAATCCAGAAACTAGTAATACCAAAAACGCTCATTAGCATTAATGAGATTAATTTTATGTTTACGACAATTTGATCGTATACTGTCGTGGATTCTTGACGTGTCTTCTCATGTGTCTTAGTAACCTATCTAGATTGATCTGCACTTAACATGGCGGATCTTGAGAACCCTAATGTGGGTAGTTTAATTACTGGTCTAGAGTGTTGGGTGACTTGAAACTGTGACTTGAGAGAGAGTTTTTGCACCATTAAAATCTGCCTAGTATTGAGTATTACTGTTGAGGAAAAGAATATTCATTCGCCTTAATACTAAAATTGGTGGTCTTAAGAAGAAGTAAGTGTCCCTACATTCTGATTCTTGTAAGGTTAGGGCTCAAGATCCGCGGCGGGAACTGCATCTGTCTTCGTTTTATCGTCTATTTTGGAACACCAATTTTAATTTGTAGTTTAAAAATGAAATAGAATCTAGATATTGTCACTGCCAGTATTCGTAATATTAAAAACAGAAAGGTTTATTGTGAATTTTTTAAACAACACGACTATTAAGTTAAAATTGTTTATGCTTCTTGAAAAATATTTGTACTAACATGGCATGTGTAAAATACTTTTAAAAATTCATCAATGATGTCTTTGTTAAATTAGCCATTCATAATAAGATGTCTTACATATTTCAAAATCTCTTTGGCTAATGTGCTCTGTAATTTGATAGTTCAAATCCCAAAGAGGTGTTTCTCTATAAAATTGAACGTTGTAACAGTCTGTTTGTCAAAATTAGACAATATTAAGCAACAAATAAATTGGTGTTTCTAATATTGTTCTTCAACAGTGATAGTTACTTGATGCGCTAGCTTAGACCTAAAGTTATATACTGTTTGTAGGAAATAAATGTCTATCTTAAGTAAGTACTTGGCTCACTAGCCTAGACAGTAGCTAGGTCGCTAGGCTAGCTCGGTAGATAGGCAGAGTGGAAAGGAATTCTGTATATCTGTCGCCGAATTTGGTGCCCTCTTATGTCCAAAATGTTTTAATACTCGCCGGAATTGACGCGTACTGTATCCTTACCATGAGTTTTTTACGTTTAGCGACTCGATCGTCGTTAACGAGTTGGGGCATACATTTTCCTACTTATCCTAGCAAAATTGCTGCTAGGAGAATGTATGGGCCAACTCGTTAACGACGATAGAGTTGCTAAACGTAAAAACTCATGGTAATGATACTGGTGTATGCATATTATTTCCTACTACAAAAATATTTTAAGGTTTGCTATGAGAGTAGTTTCTATTACAAGTGTAAATTTGATCAAGTCTAGATCCGCCCGTAGGAAATACGAATAGAGATTACAATTGCAGTATTTTCTGTCTTTATCGGCAACTATTTTAATACGCAAATCTAATGTTTGTTTAATTCTTAAATTGTAGTTGCAGAGGTAAAGGCTAAGTTAACGTGGTTAGTATAATAGGCAGCACTTTTTATTTATCTACTGAACGCAACTTTAATGAACGCAAATACAATAAATAGTAGCATTCGAATTTTAAATTTGGGCATCAAATTCTAAAAATGATTGTTACCGGTGGATCGGTGGATAAGTCAATGCTATCGGATAAATTTATTGTAACACTGTTTTACTCGAAAAATCGAATCACGTTCGTGTAATTTTTGGTTACTGAAAACCATTGTAATGGAATTGAAAACCATAGTAATATTTTCCATGAGAAGCTCACACTTCTTATGTAAAATATTGGATTCTAGCAAATTGAATGAAGTGAATATTCTTTTTTCAAAATTTGTTTAAAATTCGAATAAGTTATATTTTATTCCATAACTTGCATGGAATGAACGTTTATATGCAAGTACGTTGATCTGTTTAATTGACAAATCGTTTTTTAACTCAACTTAGTGAAGTAAAGTGTACCTAATTGATATATTTATCCGAAAGCAATAAGAATGAGATAGGTATTACGAGTAGGCGATGCATATTTTTTTACATAGAAAGATAGAAGGGTGAAAGATTCTATTTTCGAGGTAAATTCGAGTTATAACGATGGCATTAACACGAGCCCAATTAAATGCTTACGTGATCTATTCTCGTGAATTTTACTAAAATGCTGGATAAAAATCAAATTTGAATTATTTACTACTCTTGTCTATATAAAATTTCATTTATATGTATTAACGTCATTGTATAAATACATACTTAATCAGTATTTAAATTAATGTAATTCAAAGTCAAGCAAATTAATACAATTTGTGTATAAGTACCTATTTGAAGTCAAACGAATTAATTTAATTTGTATGCATTCGAAATATTTTGTTGCTGATACGTAAAAATCTTAAAATAATAATGGATCTACTCATTGTCACAAAATTATTATGTACTTTATGATATATATACATGCCTTCTTATTGGTGAGAAAATGTTGTATATACAAAAAAATCTGTGTACAATGACATTTAGGTAACTTAACGGTCGTATTATGTTTAAATCAGGAGAGAAATGTTTACGAATGTTTATTTTTAATAAAAGGTATTAGTAAATTACAGTTTCCGACTTGGTTGTCTTATGTCATTTTGTTTGGGTAATATACCTTTAGGCACTCACTAAAAATCATTCCCACATGAAAAGGAAAACTTTTTCGATTAGGTACCTATTAACATTTTTGAGGGCGTTATTGTAGGTATTTCATAAATTAAAAATTTATTACAAAATGTTTTTTTAAAAACGTACTTTTTCGTCCTAGCCACAACGACTAGGTGTTCCACGTAATTAGGTAGGTACAATTGTACCGAAAATATTTTTACGCCACAAAAAAATTATTGAATTTAAGTTTAGGTGAAACACGAGAATAGTTTACGTAAGTTGTCATAGAAGAGAAACACAGAAACAAATTGATTTTTAAACTAAGATAATACGAAGTTCGTAGCTCGAACTAGGTTTGATTGACGTCCGGTCCAAAAGCACTTGAGAATTTATCGTTGCCGTACTTAACTATGGATATGCCGTAGTAAGATAGCAATACGTAATGGTTTTGGTAGCTTAGGTAGGAAAGGACGTGTCTGGAAGTAGCTTTGAAATTATGTTTATTCTATAATTCTTTCATAGGGTCGACAAAAAAGATAATTATTTATGTAAAGAGTTGTCTATTTACGACTGTGCATAAGTAGTTATATTTCTACGGCGTAATTGATAAGAAATGAAAAAGTGTAACTACAATACAAAATGATTGGAAACTATATATCATATCGTATTGTATCGTATTTATAAGTCAATAACAATTACCTAAATATTATCGTAACGCAACGATCGAGCGTAACAGTTTCCGTTACAAAAGTAATTTCATTAATACTTTTTCCCACTGAAGTCGCGCCTAAATAAGTATAACTTCTAAACTCTCATAATGATTTATAAATAAAAGTAATTATAGTAATATATAATATACGAAATACTACATTCAAAGTTGTTTTGTCGTACGATAAATACTACTAGCAAAAATATTGTCTTCATTCGACATAATCCTATTGTTAAAACATATTTTAACTTATGATTTTGCGGCTTATTATTAATTAAGAATTTATGATGATTATGATTTATTATTATTTTAACTTATGATGTCATGTCAATGGTATAAAGGATCCGGTTGCACTGAATATTACGCAATTTTTTTTCATAATAGTAATATGTCTATTTATTTCAAATGTTCTTTTTTTTCTTGATGTTAAATTTACGGCTTAAAGTGTGATTTGAAATTTATTTTATTTTATTACCCAGTGGTTCGTTTCAGGAAGGAATTGCTATCTTACTGCGACGGATAGTCGTCTAATTAAAGTAGATAGATGTCGTAGAGATATATTATAATTGAGGTATGAAGCTACCGATGGTTATTATAATTTGCGTCCGGGGGAACAGAATTCTGCGAACGGGGTATATGTGATTGTAATTGGTTAATAATTGGACCTAATTATGCAAACAGGAACCAATCCACACACATGTCAAAATCATTAAAAATGTTGATGATTTTCAAGAATATTATATTTACATTCATAGAACAAATTATTTTGTGCAATACTGTAAATAGATTTTATTAAAAATAACCTAAAATTTTACAGTATACAA
>DWRA01003216.1:0-12472 GCA_018250295.1 Spathilepia clonius | reverse complement strand
CAACTTAGTCCTCAGGGGTAGCAACGCATCTGTGGTCGACTTCAGTTGGGATTCTGGTCTTATCTGGGGTGGGTCACGAATGTCCATGGGCGGCAGTCGCCACTTACTATCAGGTGGACTGCATGCTCGTTTGCTACTCCATCATATAAAAGAATAAAAATAAAACTATACAAATAATCACACGTGACAAATTGCAAGGTACCCACTCAACAGTTTACAGTTTAATATCACTGGGTTAAATAATTTGATTAGGCGAACACGTTTTTATATGGTGTAGTGTCTTATTCGTCTGTGGTAGCAACACGTCAATAATTGACTTCAGAAACTCGGCGCTGATTTATATTTAATTCCAAACGTTTCTGGAATCGATCTAACTTCATAAAGTCGAGAAGCTTGTTAGTTTGCTACGTAAATTGCGTAAAAAATAAATAAGCATTCACTATGTTTATTAAAACTGTTATGCAACGCTGGAATTCCATATTTTTCTAGGTTTCTAGGTTAGATACGGTTAAACAAAATGATATTCATATATCTCTGAGTATAACTGACACTTACATAAATCTTAAATAATTCATTAGGTCAGTTAACATAGTGACCAATCAGTTCAGTTTGTAATATTTGTTTATTTGTAGCGGACTTGCGACAATAAATAATGCCTACCATGCTTATCGTTATTCAATCAGATTTTATTATTTACAAAACTAACCTAACACACATTTGATATCTCATTTTGCGTGACACTTAAAATACAAACAAACATATTTGTTGATTTATTTTCTTCATGGACTTTAAAAAGATTACTTAAGTACATATATTTGTATACCTACTCGTACTTATGGTTAATCCCTTATATAGTATAAAACAACATCGAATTTGCTATATGAAGCAACTAATACATAAGTACCTACATCAAAACATTTAAGCATTGTCGATCAAATTCTAAATACTTCACTTAGCGAAGTTTGTTTCCACAGCTCATGTCGTAATAATATGTCGATTTCTTTCAACCACTTGCTCTATGATCGATAGCCTGCAGTCCGGCAAGCATTCCAGTCGTTTAGTGTTGTAACTTGCACAAATAATAACAAGTGAAGTATGCAAAGCCAATTTTGTAATGCTCTAGAAAGGTGTAGAAAGACTTCAGACTTTTGACGTTACATTTTATAAGACTTGTTGTGGATGAAAAATTTCGTAACTGTTAGAAGGATGAAATTGAAGCATGCGGCTCGTAATAATAACGACGATATTAAATTAGGTATCAATAAAGTGCGCTGGTGAAATTATATGGAAAGCAATTTCCCCTGTTGAGGTTCTTGAGATCAAATCCAGGCACTTTAAGCTTGATAGAATTCTCTGTGGTTCGCCTTATGTAGCAACACTGCCACGCCTATTTCGTAAAACGGCAATGTAAAATGCTGCTGCATTTTAGTTTGAAGGGTGAGGTAAGGAAGACATACTTTTCCGAGGCGTTTCAACTTAGTCTTCAGGAAAAGCAACGCACCTGTGTCTAATCTTAAGTAGGACTCTTATTTTATCTAAAATTAATTATAGATGACCACCAGCCGCATTTGCCGCTTACCATCAAGTGGACTGCATTCTCCTTTGCTATTTCCATAATATCAAAAAGACACTGGATGGAAATGGATATTCTAAGTCATGTGCATATACTTGAATATATAAAACAATCTATTAATTACTTACTATAAACTACAAACGCCCAACTCCGACTACTAAAAATAATCTATTTAGTTAAAGTAAAATTACATATAATCTAGGTCTAGATGTCAGGCCTTGTGTAATATTATAATGCTTTTGTAACTGCTGTGCTGTTGACATTTAGAAAATGAGCTACGTTGTTACTAGTGATATTTTAAAGTATTTCTCTATTAGATAGATAATCTAATAGAGAAATAAAAAATCTAAATTAATAATAATAACATGTCTATATCGTGAGGTAATGTACATGAGAGTTATAAAAAAGTTGTCAAAGGTGTGTAAAATCA
This sequence comes from Spathilepia clonius, assembly GCA_018250295.1. Lineage (NCBI taxonomy): Eukaryota > Metazoa > Arthropoda > Insecta > Lepidoptera > Hesperiidae > Spathilepia > Spathilepia clonius. The sequence continues at coordinate 10,469 of DWRA01003216.1, read as the reverse complement.
ACATTTGACCATGTCGGTGGACTACTAAACTTTACGTACTTACTATGAAAGTTGGAGACTGGTTTCCTCAGTGAGTCAATATGGGTTCATGTCAATATTGTTTTTTGAAACACGTAATAAACATTTTCGTACACACACATACTCATGTCATAAGGAAACCAGGATTTAAGTAGCAAGACTATATCAGTTCATCTCTGTAGGTATAAAGTACTGAAATCGTTTCGTATTCTTGCGCCGGCGTCTCAGGGCAAAGGAACTAGAGCGTGAACTCCGGATTGTTTTAAACTATCAGTAATCTTACTTCACAACATAAGGTATAAGTAATAAAATTACTTTTAAACGATTAACATATTTCAAATATGTTTTCAATGTTTGTTCTCCATACATAGTACCTATCATGCTTTATAAGTATTTGGGTGCTTTTACATGCTAATATATTAACACAAAATATAGCTATTGTACTACAAACATAATTAAAATATGATTTATAATTCACACAAACATATTTTTTGTTTGCTGATCATACCGGTCTGACACGCAATGGGTTCCGGGTTCGATCCCCGGACAGACGGATGTTTACAATGAAGAAAGACAAATTTAGATTTGTGTTCTGGGACTGGGTGTTTGTGTATTCGTCTTTATGTGTGTGCGTCGCACCCACGATATAGGGAATCCTAGTGTGTAGGCGAGTGTAGAAAGCATCTTTGTTACATTTTTACGCACAAACCATACTTACATATTGTGTTGTAATTATGAGTCTATATATGAATACTGCTACTATATTTATGCCTACTATTATTTGTTCAACTTTAACGTGAGAATAGTCGGAGTTTTCTAATAGTACTCGTGGAAATCTATCTCAGCTGAGGTTACAATTATATGCGTTTATATGTATTTAAATCTGAGTTAATCAGCGATTCTTTACGGATATTTATAGTGTTATGGTTATTATAATCCTGATTAAATTATTGTAATTGAGTAATGACACACAAAATGTCCATTGATATCGTTACGCACTAATTAAATTTCCATGTATGGAGAAGTTTTTATTTCATACGCATATTTAATTTTCATATAGGTAACAAACTTGTGCTGGATATGTGTGTTTAGGTGTGTTATATATTTTATTGAAAGTGGTAGAACCCTTTGTGGTTCGACTCCGACGGCACCAACGCCACACCTATATCATTAAAGGAATCCTATCTTATTAAAGGAGACTTACTTGTCGCGGCATTCCAACTTAGTCCTAAGCGGTAGCAACGCATCTGTGGTGGACCTCAGGTAGGATCCTAGTCTTATCTGGGGTGAATTACAAATATCCGTGGGCGGCAGTTGCCACTTATAAACAGGTGGACTGCATGCTCGATAGCTACTCTATCAAATAAAAAAAATCCTGTTTCCAGGAAGCGGAGGGTCGCAGATCTTCAGCGAGTGGCGGCAGGACGTTTCCATGACGGGCCTGGGCCCGCCCTTCGACACCGGCTTCTACATCGCGCGCCTCACCGTCACCACTGACATAGCGGACATCGTCAAAACTGTAAGATCTTCGTTTTACCATAATCTGTGCAAATTTTACAAAAGTTGTTGGAAATATAAATTGCAACGTAATCAACCTAGATGCGCAGATTGTTAAAATTGTTATTTAAATAAGTACCGAGTTTGAAGTGGCAAATTCAGTATTGTTGGATGGAGGTGGTATCGCCGTCAAGCCTATTTCTTGTGTTAAAAAGGTGAAAAGAATTACATTTTACGAACGAATGCCTACCGTTAATAATATACTAGGCACTAGAATTGTATTATACGAAAATTATTCTTACATTATGAATTAAAGAGGATATGGCTTAAGATTAGTTATAAGAAGTATTCAATCGATTACTATGTAGCAAAGCAAAGCATGAATAACAAATATTATATGTATATTGCACACTGGGTTACAATGCTCCGTCGTCAACGACATAAACATTACAATCCAGTCCATTGAATTCGTTCCGATTGTGTCACTTCAAAATGTCAGTACAATTTTATTTGATAGAATGTTTGTTGTCTAGCGGCGCACCCTGCACCTGGGGCTGTGCTTGCCGCGCGCGTGCTCGCGCGAGCAGGTGCGCGCGCTGGTGGCGGCCGTGCGCGCGCCCTCACTACACCACGCCGTCACCGCCGTGCGCTCGCCCGACCACGGCGAATACACCTACCTCGGGGACCCTACCTTCCTCATATTGCTGTAAGTACTGCTGCTGCCTAACGCTGCGCTAGTTATACATGCGCATGCGCAATACTATCCCTATATTACAGCATAGAACAGCACCACAATTCTTAACGACAATGTATTTGAAAAATTGACAAAAATATACGCGACGAATAGATAGCCTCTTTCCTTTGGGAAGTCTGGTAAAAAATGTACATTCATTAAGCTAGATAGACAATTTTACTTTAGGTACTCAGATGCAACTAAAAATATTGCAACTAAATATAGTCGTTAAAATGTATACATCTCGTATTTTATCTTTGTGATGGGCATCATGTATTTATGTACATGCAATATGCAAATCAACAAATTACATTTTTTTTATAAGGATTTTCTTAACTATGGTTGTCGTAGTCATACTGCTACGTTCATGCGCGTTATCAATGCAAATTACTTTTTCTTTGAGGTCGCATAATAACTACTTGATCTAATTATATCTTGAATCTACTCGTCGTGCAGTCTTGGTCCATAAATTCGTTTAACTAAATCACCAATGAGCATGCAACTGTGATAAGAATTTAGCAGTCCTGGAATATTATGAGAGGGAAATGCATTTCTTGTAATAGTTTGGTCTTGTAATGAAGTGATATATTAGAAATATTTAATAAAGCAGGTAATTAAAATTTTATTTTCATATCTATATGTAATTTAGTTAAATTAGAATTAGAGAATTTTATTTCACATTTGCCTTTTTTCTTAGGGGGTTGCGTCGGTAGCCATACAATGGTTGAGAAACAATGACAGACACTCGACCTTATGCCCCGAGCCGTCAATCAGTATGCAGCAAGTATCAGGCGTTGCAACTGCATCTGAGATAGAGCCGAGGTCGTGCTTACGACATTGTTGAATATTTAGGCCAAATTTAAACTTCGAATTAGAATATTAACTTCACTTATTGCTCGACATTACCAATTACGTGTAAACAAAATTGCATGCCTTATTGTGCAATATATTCGAATGCACGAACAAATTATCTTTTAATTTTTCTCACACGGTTAATTGCCTCAATTTGATGTTCACGAATATAATAATTAAACTAAATTAGTACATTAGAGCTTCTTCAACTTCAGCTTTAACTGAAGTTATGCATGAGATGTTTTGTGGCGGACTCAATTGAATTATGTTTGAAGTTGAAAACAGATAGCCATCGTCAGCAGTGATTATTTGCAGTCAGATAGAGAGGAGATACATTTGCTACTTTACCTTTATAAAAAACAATCTTGGATCCATTAAAATAAACATGGCCGGTGTTATAATATCGCCTTGAAAGTGTGTTCTAGTTGCGCAATATCCATAGGCTGGGTTTTCTAACTTTCTTTCCGTCTCGGCTGCGACAGTTCCCACGTGGTGGTGCTTATGTCACGGCATTGTGGTCCTGGGACCTGCCCGCCTCGCTGAGACTATCTCAAGGGAATACTACAATAAAGTAATTGTTGTTGGACCTCAGTAACTTAATACTTGTAGCATCTGACAATATCCCATTGTTACAATTTTCTCGTCAACTTTCGTTTAAAATAAATAGTCGTGCGTTCAGTAGTTAGTACTTAATTTGCATAGTTAACACTTTCAACACGAATCTTCAGGTATGGTTAGAATGGTATTACCGTTATCGCAATAACATATACATTTTAGGGCTATAACACGAAACGACGTTGCATCGAAACGATGTCGTGTAAATGTACTACGTGCAACATAAGATTACGACACGACATCACAACGTAAAAATTGTAGTGCAATTCTACGTCCGTTTTCCTCTAAGTTATTTCCATCATTGTGATAATATTGATGGTCTCGCTATGTTCTAAGTTTTTGTCTCTTCTTACTATAACCAAGAGACATACTCTTAAAACAAAAACAATTTCCAGGGGAGTATGCAGTACACTAGCGGTGGTCCTGGTGACGGCGACAGCGTACGATATGAAGCTGGCGCGGGATGTGCGCGCGCGCCGCCGCCGCGCCGCCAACATGGCCGCCGACGGCGCCAACGACACCAAGCTCGACTTACACGGCTTAGACGCCATCACCGTCTCTAAAGGTAAACATTTTGTGCCTACGTCCATCTTACCCAAAAACGAATATACTCTGCAAGATTTTGCGCATGAATCTACCAACCCAGCTACATTAAGGTCTATATGTGTCCAATAGGTTCACCTATTACCCATTATACCTTACAAAGAATTCGATAATAAGTATTATCGGCTATGTAAAATTAAATGACAATCGTATTGTAAAACACAAAGCAAAAGACGTAAAATCAAAAAGTGCAGATCTTATACTTGACGTTTAGGTATTTAATCTACATATATCTAATAGATTCTATGATTAAAAAAAATATATACAGATATGGGTACACTGACACTAGCACCATTTTATTCCCTTAACGTTCTAGAGTTGTTGACTTTCTTAATTAATTACAAATATATCCTATCAATATTAGAAAGTTAGGCATAACTAAAAACCTCAGACATTAACTACTAAGTAATTGTAAGATAATTACATTTTAAAATTAAGTTTGTATTTTGCATTAGCATGATTTTGAATCGTCTAATTGTAAATCTGAATGTTACAGGAAAATCGATGTACAACGTGAACAACAATATTGCTATCACCACCAGCAACAACTCCGAAGAACGACTCACCGCTGAAACTGCCTCCGCCGACGAGGAACTTAAGCTTTGTAAATTATTCTATGCTATTGAAGTAGTAAATATGTATTTGTTACAATTGTTTTATGTAAAGCGTTCGATGGCAAATGACTAACTTATTAGCTGACATGTACCTATGAGCATCTAAGTTAAACTTGAAAACTAAGACAAAGTTGGAAAATCTTATGTAATCCGATTCATATAACATATTTTTTTTATATATTTCCATAAACTTTTAAGGTACTATATTTTAAAATAAATTGATAGCCATTTAATATGGTAATTTAACTTATCGTAGTTTTTAATTTTTTTATTCTCCAGCAATTTGGAAGGAGCTTCTATTATCGTTCTCGATGAAGGCGAACATTCTGCAGATCTTTGACCAGTCCGTGGGCGCAGACACCGTCGCTGTGGTGCACGGCCTCCGCACCTTTTCTATGGTCTGGGTTATATTTGGACACACCTGTATCGTTGTCTTCAAGGTTCGTCAACTTATCTTTACTATTACATGTTATCCATGTGTCGAAACGACACTATCACCTTTGCTAAATTCCAAAACATTAAATTTCCGTACATTTAACATTATTGGCATTGTTTATTTTCAGTACGCAGACAACACAGCGCTAAGGGCCATTTTGGAAAAGAGTTTCTGGTTCCAGCTCATAATTAGTGCGGTCTACAGCGTCGATACCTTCTTCTGCCTTGGGTCTGTATAGAAGTTTATCTATATCCACTTTCTCTTGTTAATTTATCCTACCATTTAAAACATCTTTAAGATATTGTTATACGAAAGCAAGATCAAAAAACAATTCAGGTCTTGATATGATGTGATCAGACGATAAATAGAAAAAATATTATTTTTAGTTAATACATTCAAAAGTGAGAAAACGATATATTCATTTGTCGCGTTTAATGACTATTTTATTTTCAGTGGTATGCTGGTTACGTTTCTGTATTTCCGGAACGCTGCGAAAGGGAAACTCGATAGGCTAACTAAAGGTCACAGAAAAATGATATCTGGCCTTTTACAGTTCCTGGGACTGATGGCATACAGATTTGCTAGGTATGAAATTTTGGACTACAAGTATCTATAACTATATCAGAACAACTTTTATAAGAAATAAGCTCTTATGAATGAGTCTACTTAAATAAAACTATCTAAAAAATGATCCGAAGTCTAAAATTATCTCAAGATAAAAGTTACTTGTAATTTCATGAAATCTTCAAAAACATTTCTATAAAAAAAAATTTTGATCTTGATCTTGATTTATGATAATGTTACGATTAAAAATACTCATGAACAGTCTAATGAAGTGACACACAAAATTTTAAAAGTTACAATAATGAAACAAAAATATCAAATTACCATTTGATACCGTGATTACCATCGATTACCATTAACTAAACTTACAACTTGATTAATAGATTGACAGCCCCGTACCTGTTCATGCTGGGCGTGGTGGAGGTGACGATGAAGTGGTTCGCGCACAACGCGGTGTTCGAGCCGCCCGCCATGGACCACGAGACATGCCCCAAGTACTGGTGGAGGAACCTGCTCTATATCAACACGCTCTTCCCCGTCGACCAGATGGTAACGATACATAAACGTTATATAATAAACTTAAACTCTCAAAAGATTTGACTCTAAAAGAATCCCAAATTACGCTATTAAAATTTTTGGCAATCATACAGTATTTTTTGACCAACTCGGCATTAAGCGGAAGAAAATTTCTTTAACACCCAAATAAAGTTATAAAATTAGAGATATGTGAAAGTGAAAATGTAACTTTGTAGGTATTTCTATATTAATGCGATAAAATGAAAATAAGTAATAAAATATTTTGATAGTACTCATTTAAATATCAAATATCCTAATATCGTTTATTTTCTTTTCCAGTGTATGCTATGGAGTTGGTACTTATCAGACGATACACAGTTTTATGCCGTCAGCTCAGTTCTTCTCATTTTAGCGACGAGGTTATTCTCACTTTTCTATAATTTTACGCTTTTGACTACAAATGTTATTTTCTTTGACTTGACTTGACTTTTTCTTTAACTGGTAACTATGATGATCCAAAAAATGTAACTGTACTGTGGAGCGTTCCAATACCTTGACCATGTAGAAAACTAAATCGTCTTCTTCGAGAGGCACTTTAAGCCAAGTTATTTTCTTTGACTTCAAATGCCTTTAAATTACCACGTTTTGGAAATTTCCTTTTAATAATCACTAAACACATGGTCTTTAGTAGACCATAGGTAAGATACCCTCGTTTTTAATTAAAGTATTGTTTCTACAGTCATTTCAAGATGTCAGTAGTGCTGACCGGTCTTTTCTTCGTCTCTTCCCTCCTGACTACTGGCTACGTGTCCTGGAGTAGCGAACACATTCCTAACAGTGAGGACCCGTTCACACAGTTTGACAAGATCTACGACAAACCCTGGACCCGCCTGGGACCTTACCTCGTCGGGATGGTAACTGGATGGATACTGTTTAAAACTAACTTGAAGATACGGATGGGCAGGGTAAGATGTTATTATATCTATTTTTTATATTCTATTATGTTTTCTTTTTGTACCGTTATGTCAAAAGATTCAAAATATTTTGATTTCACCTTGAATCCGAAATTAATATTGCGAATGTATAACAATGTTTGAAGGCTAAGTAAAATTCCTCAAAAGAAAAATATTATCTGTTTACCTTTCTGTACCTAGGATTGAGTATGTATAACTTTCATACTCTCTTTATATATACGATTGTAAAATTCATTATTACTTGTCAGATATGGGCATGTGTGGGGTGGGTGGTGTGCACGGGCACGCTGCTGTTCCTCATTTTCGGTCTGTACCGCACGGAGCTGGGCGTGGCCAGCGCCGCCGTGTACAGCGCGCTCTCGCACTCGCTGTGGGCCGCCTGCATCAGCTGGATCATCATCGCTTGCTCTACTGGATACGGAGGTTTGTTTATTTGTATCTTGGTCTCTTTGTGTCTCAGTTTCGTTGTATTTCTTTTTTCTGTTAATTTTACTCATCCTTACTACTTTTATATTTCTCATTTATAATGTTTCGTCTTAATTGATCAGGTTGTGTTATGTTGCTTTAATGAATTCAAAACTTTACATTTATAATTTGTTATACCATCAGTTTTGACTAATTTTGACTGGTGTTGGTATTCCCGATTCTACGGTCGAAAGAAATGATGAAAATTTTAGGAACAGGTAATTGATGAAATAGAAGGTCAAACAATTTTTTTTGAGACATGGTCTCACGTGGCTCTCTTGACATAAAATAATAAAGATGCAGACTACAATCGTAATACTGTGGTTATGTGCAGGGTGGGTGCGTCCGCTGCTGTCGACGCCGGTGCTGTACCCGTTCTCGCGCGTGACGTATTGCGCTTACCTGGTGCACCCCGTGGTGCTGCGCTACGTCGCCATGCATCTCACGCACCCCATACACTTGGGGGAGCTGCTCGTTGTAAGTATATCAATATACTTTTAACTGGTAACTATGATGATCCAAAAAATGTAACTGTACTGTGGAGCGTTCCAATACCTTGACCATGTAGAAAACTAAATCGTCTTCTTCGTCGTCGTCTTATAGTAAAACTGAGAGGCACTTTAAGCCAACGTAGCATTTTAAAATTACGATTATACGTCTCTTGCAGATTTTTTTCTATTTATAAATCATTGCTTATCTTAACAAAAATCATTAATCCCCGTCACTATTATGTACTTTCAAAGTTTTTATTTAAGCCATTACTTTATTTACAGTTCGTACTGTTCCTGGGACTGACAGTAATATCGTATGCCCTCGCGTTCATCATCTCGGTAGCGTTTGAGGCGCCTATCGTCACGATGCTCAAGATTGTCTCCCCACAGAAAAAGCCACATCGAGTATGAAGCACGAACCAATAGAGTTACTTTATTTAATCAACAAAGACTTACAATTTTAACACTTCCTTACAGATGTATAAGCGGCTTTTGACTCGATAACTATACGTGTCCACCGACATTTTATAAGTATTCTAAATATACTTAATAATAAACTATGCAGCAATATCTACATAAAGATAAAAAAGTTACAGTTTGGTGATATTAAATAACATAAAAAACCAGCAGCATTAGTTATCTAAAAGTGTTTCACCAAGGAGCATTTCTTGGGCCGTTTTTCTTTGCAGTAATCTTGATAAAATATAAGCACCACAAGAACGTACAAACAGAAATTGTTAACTAAAACATAAGTCAGAGTATAAGTTACAGTACAAAGAATTATTTATCATTAACATTTGGTGTCTTGATGTTTTATAATTGACAATTGGTTTAATTGATCTCCAAAATTGTAGATAATATGACATATTAGAAGGTGTAATACATGTATAAAAGTAATTTTTATGCCACAGAGGCTTTGTACAAAGTCATAAATTCACTACAGTGTTCCACAACGAGTCTCAAGCGCACTACTGGTTGAAATTAGTCTTTTTACCAAAAAGTGAATATTTTAGTGATCGGTAACTACTACGCAAAATAAAAAAAATAGTTTGAATGATAAATCGTACGAGATGGACCTATTTAGTTTTTAATATATCTATGCAAGTCGGTAGTGCGTCGTGTTGCTGAGAGGCACGTCTAATTTAATATAGTGATGTAAGTTAAGTGTTAATGTATATAAACATTGTGTTGTATTTAGTGCGCGTAAACTGTGTAAATAGGCTGTAAATATTATTTACTTTTAAGTTTTTACCGAATATTTTTATATTAAACATAACAAATGGTAAAATTGTGTTTTGTTATTTCCATTTTAGAATAATTATTTCAAATAAAGTAAACACAAACATAATTTATTATAAATAATATAACTTGTACATAACATGATTAATACATGATAATGCCTTAATAAAAATGCATCAATAGAAAGTTATAACATAAACAAATATAAAGCATAATATTATAAGTTATTTGATAATTCCTACTGTACAAATATAATTGGACGAATAATCATGTTTACTACGTCACGCGTATGCGCAATCAGATATTCTTCTCAGCAGGCAACAGCAAGGCATCTCTACCAGTAGAGAAAGACATAGAGCTGCTAATATTGTTAGTACGGTCGTGCCCGCGAAGTATGAGAACTGAAAATACAATAAAAAATGGTCATTGTTATAATACTGTATGGGTAGAGGTATATTGTTACCCTTAAAGGTTTAATTAAAAGCATGTATGACGTATGTATGCTATTTTTCTATGCAAACTGTTCATAAACATAACATAGCAAAGTGTCATATGATATATAGAAGTAGTTATTAACTAGTTAGTATAAAGAGGTAGAAACTAACTAATTTTGGTTACTTATATGTGTAGCCACATTCCATCAGATAAGTTCTATTGGACCTACTTATGCAAAACAGAATCAATCCGCACAATCACAGTTTTATGAAAAAGCCATTTTATTTTTCAAAATTTTGTATACTGTAAAATTTTAGGTTATTTTTAATAAAACCTATTCACAATATTGCACAAAATAATTTGTTCTATGTATATAAATATAATATTGTTGAAAATCATCAACATTTTTAATGATTT
>DWRA01003215.1:0-12474 GCA_018250295.1 Spathilepia clonius | reverse complement strand
TTAAAGTAGAAGACAGAAGCGCTTAACATTGCTGTTATTAGGTGGAAATAGGTTTAGCGGTGGTGCCACTGACGTTGAACCATAAAGGGGTCTACCAACTTCAACTTACTATAACATGTGTTACTCAACTAACACGCGTTACGGATATCCGATGTAAATGAAATCGTTAACTAAATCAACAAAAACCGTCACACCTACACATCCTTTCGGTTATATTTCCGCTAATTATGCTGTAAGTTAATACAAAACAGTGGTTTCGTGTCGAATGTCTTGTCTAGTTAAAGTTTTTTGGCACTGGGCGGGTTTAAAAGTGATTAAATTTAGTAGATATTGATGCTAATGACGGTAGCTAACAAAATTGTTGTATCTAAAATATTTGAAACCTACAGTATGAGTTGTTTTTAGTACTTAATTTTAGGTCGGTTTAATTAAGTTTTAGTTAGGATTTGCTTTACAGTCTTTCTATTTTTTTATTAAATTTATATAATAATTATTGAGAATACGAGAAGCGAAAAAAGCTTATTTATGTGCAAAATTCGATACGATCAAATAATATTTTGTGTACAACATTACCAGGACTAAGGCAATGTAAAATTGTGTAAATGCATGTAATTTCCTAGTTTCATGCTGCAGTAATATAACAATGATATAAAATGAAAATATATAAAATTACATACATTTTGTAAAGCACTTAATTCCGTGGGTACAACTAGTGGGTACGATAATAATTATTCATTGATTTTTAATAAAATATTAAGCAACAAAACTCATTCCTGTCACCAAAAGTACGTACATTAATTAATTAATTACAATCCGTCTCGAACAAGAAATAACAAATAGGAAACAATACTCACAGCTTTGCTCGTTATCAATCGTGTTAGATTCTGTCACTTTGTCGGCATTTCACTCAAATTAAGTTATGTTTTTGTCAGATTAAGTTTCTGTTTTTGTCAGGCTTTTAAACTTTGTTTAATTCAATATAAAACGTCCTTCAAAAGGATCAAGACGGCTTACTATGAAACGGTTTTAAAATTAATTAGCTTTGGATCCTGTATAGCAGTTCACGGCTCAATTAGGGAAATGAGTTCGGTAATTTATGTTCGGCGAGCTCGGTAAATAAAATATTGCCTATCTATATAACAATATTGTGATAAATTACCATCCGAACAGTATAAGACGCAGCTTTAAATAGCCTACTCCAAAATTATTTATAAGGACGCCAATTTTGGTACGAGATTCAAGAAGATGAAAACGGCGAATCACTTCATTATTTCCAAAGAGGATTTATTTTTTATGCTTCTTAGTTAACATTGTTCCTATTAGGTATAATGTTTTTAAAATTAATATTTACTTTATATCCTGTTGAGTTGCGTGGCATAGCGGTCACCATACTATTTTTCCACGCAGAAGGTTCTGGGATCAATCATCGGCTAGACGGACATCTCTCCCATGTATTATATATATTTTTTTGAATATATTACGTTCCTTCTTGACATCGATATTCAACGGCACAACTATCGCATTCGCAATAGTTTTTTGCTGCAGTAGTTTCATTGAAAAATATGTTAATAGTTACTTACTTGAGGAATTACAAATTTGTGATTGTAAGACAATGGATTGCAGCAACTACTTAAGTATCACTTCAAATGGATACTGCAAGTTGCATCCTAATAAAAACTTAAACTAAACTACAACTAATTTAAGTTATTGCCTACCAAAAATAACATGTAAATGTTCCGAGTTCCGACATAAAAAATATGTTTCTATTTCGTGAAAAGGCCAAGAAAGTAAGAAAGAAATGATGAACAAGTCAATTACACGTGATGTCTATCCCTCGGCATTTGGGATAATTGATTTACAGACGCTGACGAGACTTTTTTCGATAACTAAGCGAAAAGAACAGTTAATTTAGTGATTAATACTTCGCCTCGGCCAGCGTTTTCTGATTACGCGCTTTCGTATTTTGTTTTGTAGGTAAGTATTTAGTATTGAGTGAAATTATGTAATTAAGATCATTTGTCGGGACGATTTTGAATATTTTTCTTTTACGAAATCGATAATAATTTATGACGTCTCATGTAATCAACCAAAATTAAGAGTCCTCATGGAGCGTTTTCCTTCAAGTTTTATTTCGAAACGCATGAGATCGCATTAATGCGTTACTTAGCTGCGGTTATATAGTAGGCGTAGGACAAAAGAGAGAAGTATATTTCTCACCGATGGAGCTAAAATAGCAGACAATAGGACGCACGCTACAAAAATAAATCAGTTCATGAAATACAAAAGTAATTTTACGTAGACTTTTGTACTTTAGGGGTGTTACGGTTCTTGGTACGCGTGCGGAGGCGGCTGAAAGACACTCCGTGAGGTTTTAGCCTTCCTAAGATCGGTCATTGATATATATATGCCTATCATTGAGGACTAAATTAGAATGTTCATTAGGTCTCACTTTTCATGCCACTTCTTTTCTTGCTGTTTAACAGCAATACTTAAGGTAGCAATAGATGTCGATGAGATCGAGTCGAGAGTCGAACCATGAATGGGATATACGATTTTGGAAAAATATTATCACGCAATTGATAATTTTTATTTTTAAACGAACAGTTCTATTGCTTTCTACCAATTTTTACAAAGATGTCTGTATATGTATATATTTCAAGCACTAATTACAAATATTGAATGCTAACGGCTCTAAAATCATGTTTTTAATTACCACAAAAATCCCAATCGAAATTATAAAAACATTTCAAAATATATTAAAGGGAAAAATGTTAATAATAAGGAAATCTGTTCTGTATAATCAGACCGGGAAATGACTGGAAAATTTTTGACCAGTTACCTCAACTAATGGGGCTGACGTCCGAAATGACTCCCCTAAAATAGAACAAGGAATATTTAGAGTAGCTTCAAAATAAATTTTATCTAAGTATCTATTGGGATTTTTATTTTCAAAGTATTAGAAATGTTACGTTATATCTTATGTTATAGTATATATGGTGAGCCGCGTGGCTGAGCGGTCACCATACTGGTCTGACACGCAGTGGGTTTCGGGTTCGATCCCCGGCCAGACAAATATCTAAAATGATGGATTTAGTTCAGTTCTAATTCTAGGTGCCTATGTATTCGTTTTTGTGTTTTTCCATGGCACCCACGATACAGCGAATCCTACTGTGGGGCTATGAATGTAGAAAGCGTCTTTTAAAGCATCTACTGTGTTGTAAAATTTGGTTATTATTTAATTTATTTATCGACTGTTACGAATTATATGTAAATATGATTATAGGTTGAAGATGCTCTGGTTTATTTAATTACATTAATTTTAGTTTTAATCATTACATAATTCCCGTATTAACACACAAATGAAGAAAAAATATTCATTGCTTAAATGAAATTTAAAAATTAGCTGAAGGTATATGTACTGAAAAACGGTTTGAGTTTTTGAGATAAAACGACAGTATAAAACCTAAACCAAATCCACTCCATATCTCCAAATCCCCGAGCCACCGTTAAAGTTAACACAACAGCCGGTGATAAACGATTGACTCAATGACTTGAAAAAGTAACGCCCAAAACGACCATCCCACTTCGACTAACGACGTCTATTATCCACTGACGAATATTGCTACCGATCACACTCATTTGGTAGGATTTATTCCGCTATTTTGCTGACTTTCATATTGAGCACGCTTGAATGTGAAGGAGTGAGAGCTTAGTGAATTGAAATTCAGATGGTGATGATAATAATAATAGCGAATAAAAAAATTCTCAAATGAGTGTCAAGTTTACCGATTCGCAAATGGCTAGCGCGGTGGACTACGGTCTAATCCCTCTAACTCTGAGAGAAGATCTGTGACCAGCAGTGTGAAAGTAGTGGATTGATGTCAATGGGGAAGGTATAGGGTTCGAAATCCGAAGTTCGAAACCTTGGGTTTTGTAACGTACTTTTAGATATAGTAGTTATGAAAAAACATCGTGAGGGAAGCTACTTTTCTGAAAGTTTACTACCAGATATTGTTCTACATGGCATCTTCAAGACTTTGTGTGATGTGTATCATAAAGTGTAGCAATCCGCATTTGATCAGCGCGGTGGACCATTAGGACCATTAGCTAAAGTCTTCTTACTCCGCGAGGAAATAATTGGGAAAAAAACGAACGATTAGATAGATAAGTAGTTATCTCATTAGACAGAAACTTAATAAGTATGGCAAAAGGTATTTTTGTCTAAATTTAATATATTTATTTTATAAAAATTGATAATCAGTAATTTAGCGATAAGTAAGGGTTTTGGGTGACGTATTTAATTTATAAGTATTATTTAGTATTAAATATTTAGATTTTCACTTTCGTCCTATTAATATTCGTTTCTTTTTATATATATTATGATGTCAGTTCAAATATTTATCTTAAGGAAATAGAAAAAAACGAAAGCAATAGTTATTGCTCATATACATTAAATATTTAAAAGCCAAATCGCACAATTCAGAACCTGAAATTTCTAATTACATTTTTACTCTATATTTTTGAAAGCAAAAAAGTCGCTTAAATCAACACTCTGTTAAAAGTGTAATAGTGCCGAAAAAATCGAGTTCGTCAAAAGGACAAACTTGGAAAGGAATGAAGAATGAAGATTGCTTCCCAAGCGTGGAAATCAATCAATTACCTTAAGCTGACGGGAGCGACCTCGTCTATATCAATTGCGCGCTCTATCACAAGTATTACATGGGTGTTGCGAAATAAATAAATCACAAGCTCCTATCGTTCATCAAAATTCAATCCGAGATATTTATAGCCAGCCCTTTGGGCCGTGTTTGGGAAATATATTTGTTACGCTATACAAAACAAACTATCGGCTAATAACTAAGTGATGAGGAATAAACTTTTAGTTGAAACATCTATTCCGTTGTTACTTTCTGTTTATAAGGGGGTCACTATAGACATGATACGTGTTACAGTATGGGTATTTCTGTATCTATTGTGATGTTTTATATGTAACAATTATCTAAAAACATATTATGTATTGTTTTTAGATTTCTTCAACCTTTTTTTTGTAATATTGGACTAGTAAACGACTATATAATCTACCTAATTTTGAATTACCACTTTCGCCCACGAACATCTGTGGCCAATTCCATATAGAACATGTTCTACCTGACCAGCCGATCATAGTTGCGTTGCCGCTTCCGAAGACTAAAATTGTCGCTTCTTATTTAGGCCAACTACCGTTACGCTGGAAATGGACACAGCGATCGTGTCTCCTTGGTCGAAACGTACTGGCTTCACCACCGCCTTTAAAATAGACATCTGTATAGATTTCTTCACAGCATTTTCCTTTATCTTTAAAGCCTGTGATAACTAACAATACGCAAATAACGTAGAAAAATCAAGGGTGCCTGAGAACAGACGTGGTGCCTGGACATGTACTAAAAGATAATACTAAATTATTAAGTAAGCGTTGCCACCTTAATATTGTATCACCCTGTTAGAAACTTGGGACCAATTCTCTGAACCCTATTCATCAGTAGCTCGATGTGGAGCGCCGCAAACGATGAACCTCGTTAGTGAAAGACTCTTGATTGGACCAATTAGTTCTCTGGGGTAACGTTGTCATGTAAATTCTACTATATTGATTTCTTCGTATTGACACTGAGACGATAATTAATACAATTATTGATTTTTCACGGGTGATATATCGTTGCATACATCTCTTTCGTGATCATTTCAGATTAAGATTTACGAAATGATACAATCAAGCCGTTCTCAGTTTGTATGACAAAAGTGTAAATCAAAAACTACCACGTTGTCCAACTAAGTGTAGGTAAACTTCATAGAGTTTAGAGGATATTGTAGAACTTGTATAAAGCGTACCAACTTATTCCACAGAGCAACATATTTGTGCCTCAGTTAGGATTTTTATCTGTGGTTAATTATGATTCTCCATGGGCAACCATTTGCCATGCCTACTCCTCAGCCCCTTAATAAAACTATAGCCTATGATTGGAATACACGCACCGCGAGGAAACATTCGTGTTGAGTTACTTGAAGGACTTACGCGTAAGAAATTACTTCTCCATTCGAGGAGCATGCCGGCACACCTTCTCAATAGTATCGCTAACTTCGGAAGTTCCCTTATTGTTGAGACACTTTGCGTTTTCATGTATATTTTAAGTTCGTCGAGTAGCGAAGTTTGCAAGTTGCTCCTTAATCCTTTAACTACGTTAGACGAAAGGCGAGGTGCTCCTTTGTAGGATATGAATAGTTAATTAAGGATTAATTAAATTCTACGGGGGATAATTTTATTGTTGTTTCAATGTGTTTTGTTTACAGCTTCAGTAAAACTTTGTAGGAATACGCTCCCTGGTTCAACGCCATTTTTATTCATATTCGCCATTAAACGCGCCCTTTGCCAAAAATAACGACTAATGAAGAAGTTGATAGTTTTAATTTATTTAATACAAGCTTTTATTTCCTATTTAGACTCTTTAACGTATTAAGCTCTTGTTAGAGAACCTAGATAGGTTCTCTAACAAACTTTGTAGGAATCTCTAATGTAGATACATTAGGCACGTAATAATTTATTTATAAAAATATATGTTACTGAGAAGCTAAAGAAATGTAAGTCTATGCTCTAGTCTAGACTCAGCTAAAGCTGTGCATTATTTGTCAGTCAGTATTAGTACTTTACTAAGTCGATAGTATTAAAAAATGTTAAAATTTTAAATCAATATGTAAATCCAACGACAGTTCATATTTCAAAATACTGTAAAGTCGAATTGAGCTGTAAAGCGTACAAAAGAATAAGACATACATGGTATACATAATGCTCCACAAAATGTTCCCCACGCAGTTGGATAAAAATACATTTCGTACTTTTAATTTCACATTCGAGCATTAATATACGTGTATTCGTTCTTCATTGTCAACATAACGGTAGCGAATTAAAATAACAAGGGCTTCGTTCATTATTATGTATTTCCAAGAATACAACGTGCGAGTATCTCACAAGAAATGCGTTATTAAACGATATCCAATCTACAAGTTTTTATCGCACTTTTTCCGATTCTCAAAGGGGGCCGCAGTGATTACGGAAGAGTAATTAATGTGTATTTTTAGTTTTTGTGCCGGCCACATGTAACCCAGTCAGTCAAAAGTTACAATGTGTGAACGATTTCGCACGCACTCAGTATGCCCTTTGTCGGCATAGTTGGTCACAGATTAGGATGTTGGCAGAAATACTAATAAATTTAATTGTATTTACTACCACCGGATAACATAAATATATTTTTATTTGTAAGTTCAAACACCTTATCTATTGTCATTATATACTTGAATGACTGGCTTAAGTCCTTTTTATTTATAATTACCTATACCCGCAGTTTCAACCGCGCTTATTGGACCCTAATTAAAGAAGACGCAGTGATATAATGTGTGGTCTGTGTCAAATAAAAAGTTGTTGAGTTTTGTCATTACACGAAGTATATACAGATATTATATTTTTACTACGAAAACCTTCATGTAAACTTGAAACATGTAGCGGTACAGTAAGACAAACTGTACTCAGAATAAGACATCTAAATTTTTTAAACAAATCATTTAATATTGTCTATTGAATTCGTGACAATGATTAGTGTGGACGCTTCCTAAAGACAAGATAATATGACATAATTTCTCTGTGGCAAATAAAAGTAGCTGACACATGCACATCAGTCATTTGTGTGACATGGTTGCGTGACAAAAACATGCCGCCGACTGCACGCAAAAACCGTGAAGGGCAGCGAGTTCGAACTGATTGCGAACAAAGCGCCCGAATTGACGTGACGGACGTCATAATTATTACAAGCTTTTGGTTTTTGTTTAACTTGCTTTATATATATGTATGAATGTTCCGGTCAAATCTTGGAACATATTTTTAAAACCAGTTATCTCTAACCGATTGGATTGGCAGCTTACTTACATAATTCTGAAACTAATAGTCGATGCCTCAAGATAGCGGATCAATTCTTTAAATTCAATAAGGTTTATGCTTTATTATTTCATGAAAACATGTGGCTAGCAATACTAGGAGTACAGAAAAACAGACTGCTCAACTTTATAAGTAACAATTTATTACAATTTACTAAAAGTCGGTAGACATCAAAATCAGCAACAATAGAACATCCGTTACATTAATTCTAGTACTTCAGTACCTTATTTTTTGTTAAGTAATTAGATCTTGGCACCAGGCATTCTTATATTTTTAATTAAAATTAGTTATTTGCCCAATAGACAAGTGCCCAGCATTGGAATATTAATGAGTTACAAATACTTGCAGTTGTAGTACTTTTTCGTGTGTGAGTACTCACATAAATACGTGCAGACGAAATCGTCTACCCGTTTTTAGTCTATGGAAAACAAAAAGTTGTTAAACTTTGTTATTACTGTAAGTATGACTTAAGTATTCTTATTTTTACATATGTATATAATTTAAAAACCATACTACATAAAATTTGTTGCAAATGCCAACTCATACTTTCCTATTCTATTTATGCAGTGTTTTTGTGAAGTCATATCGGGTAGCCTACTTTAAAGTGTAATAAAAATGTATTATGCAAGAGACCGCCAATTAATCCTCTTTTCTCAGCACAATAAAGTTTTTTGTGAACGTCATAATACTCCGGGAAACCCTAAATATCTCTCATAAAAACACAAATACGTTGCCATTCATACATAATACTTTGCCTCACTCCCATAAAATACACTAAACTTCTTTTTGTCAACAAAATTGTCACCATATGGCCACCGGAGACAATGTAGAGACAAAGCGAGATAATAATCGAAGACAGTTGGTAGAGCGACTTGAAGACGACTAATTTATTCTTTGTAAAATATTTCCTTTTGTTTCATGACCCTCCATTCCTCATAACGATGTTTTGTGTTAAATCTGATTCTCGGCTGTTCATTGCTTTTTTGTTACACTTTATCTTTTTGTTACACTTTCTTACACAATGTGTTACAGTAGCAAGTTTTAAGTAATGACATGAATAAATGTACATTTATTTCCTTTTCGATAGCAATTCACAGAATTAATTATTTCGTTGTGATAGTGAATAAAAAACGATATTTCCCGTATTGACAACAATCGCATAGCTGTAGAATAAAAACAAATCAGAGTATCAAGTCTATAGAACAATATGATCTCAGGAACCCGGTGTATTTTGTATAGAAATATGAGTAAAGGGAAATTGATTCACATAATTTTAAATAATTAATATCGTAATAATAACAACCAGATACTGTTTATAGCTGCTGCAGCTGTCTATGTGAAGAGTAAAACCTCTAATGAGCAATTATTTTTCATGTATTACACATTAACGATATCAAAATCTACCTTTCTGAAAACTCTTTTTGTCTCTAACATAAAACAACGCCACAAGATTTATATCCCAAGAACTGAATACATTTTGTATCAGAATATACAAGTTTTTGTTATCCTAAAATTGAATTAATTTGTAGCTCACACACATAGAATACCCTTCTTTTTAATAATGTTTGTAAAAATATACGTAACAAGATTAACCCTATGCATGTAAACACTAAAGTTATTTTACGTCTTTTTGTGGTATCTGTTTCAAAGCTACGTAACGAGGTTTAACCCTATGTACTAATACGTACAACGAGAAAATAAAACCTAAAAACATAAGTCCTCTAAATACACTCTCGCAATGTCTGTTCCGCATCCTAACCGCAGTTGGCTTAGCGAAGAGCAAGAACGGTTTTAAAATGTTACTTTAAATTTAAATCAAGAACTCGTCCTTTTTAAATTAAACGAAAACGGGAGGCCACCGCCGGTTTTTTGTTGGATTTGTTACAAAAATAAAGAATTGGAAACTCATAACATATGGATACTCATACAATAGAAAGGAAGATGAATAACCAGAACAGTAAGCAGTGATAGCTCAGTGGTTTAAACTCGATATCTGGATCGGGGGTCTGAGGTTCAAATCGCGGCACCGCTGATGTTTCAAAATTACATGCGTACTAAAAATTGATTATCGTTTGGTCTAACGTTGAAGGAACCATCGTGAAAAAACTTACACGCTTGCGAGTTCTTAAAAAAAACATTTTCAAAAGTGCGTCAAGGTACTCATTCTCATTTGGTTAGAGCAATGGACTATGGCCTAAATCCTTCTCATCTGAGATGAGACCTGTAATAATAATGGTTTGTAAGCAAAATATTTCATTATACACTCACAGCCCCACAGTAGGATTAGGGAATCCTGTGTCGTGGGTGCCATGGACACACACAAAGACTAATACACAAACACCCAGACCCAGAACAGATATAAATTCATCATTCAGATTTCTGTCTGACCGGGGATCGAACCCGGATCCCACTGCGTGTCAGATCGGTATGGTGACCGCTCCGCCACGCGGGTCGTCATTATTATTATATAACAAGTTACCATATAAAAACAAACTTATATTAATTAAATATTGTGTTATATATGTTACAGAAGTAATAATAAAAAAATATATATTGTATTATATTGCCATTCTTATACATGTATGTATGAAGACACATGGATACATTTATTTAAATAGCATACATATAAATAGCATAGCTAATAACAAATAAATAGAATAAATTGTATTTTGTTTACAATGCGAATTCATACAACTGAGTAACTAATGGTTTATCCGAAAACCAAACAATATACCTACTCCAAAAGAGATCATTAGGTAGGGATAGCTTTTTATATGGAAATGGAAAAGGATTCTTGGAATTAAATGGAAAGAGTTGATGAAGGATATCGCTTGAGGCGAGAGCGATCCGTTCAATTTTGCCATGAAACTCTGATCCCACTAATCGGAATATTATGTTCCGATCGTGTTACCGGATGAAAGATATTGAAAATTAAGTTTTACATTAATACCGTTTTGTTTTATCTTTTATTTATAAAGGAAGGGTTGAGATTTTGTAAAAATATCAAAAATATAATGGATGGATAAAGGATGTCTACAGGAGGCAATGGCCACTTCTCATTAGGTGGACTGCACGCTCGTATGTTAATTATATAAAAAAATATGTGACTTGTTTCACTGTTTGCAAGTATATTAATGCCATGATCAGCATGGTTATGGTCTAAACTCTTCAGATTTTAAGTCATGACTTTTTGGGCTACATTGATAGAAATTTACACTTATATGATGGACAAAATAACGCACGTGTGATACAAAAAGCTGATGTTTCTTTTATCCTGTAGTAAATCTACCGAAGCAATTAAGTGTAGCAGTCTTCATTAAATGCCGTGTCTCGACAAACACAGCGATTACTGACACAGACTCCAGTCTTGAGATCTCAGTAAACATCGCTAAATGTTGCTATTTCTCTTTGACGTAAGCCGGCAATCCACAAAATATTGTTAAGCTGGTGTACTCACGTGTATATGTGAGTGACTGAGATTCCTTACTTGCTTAGTTACTGCGAATTCACAGAATTTTGATTTCTAAATAGTTTGTATTTGCATGAATCTACAGTATAAAATGACGAAACTTTGTAGTGTGATGAATAGATTTTCCCAAAGATCGGGCTCTGTGCCGCGGTTTGAGAGGAGCCTATCTTCAGCAGTGGACTAGTATAGGCTGAATAGAACACTTAATAGTCGTATCTATTTGTTCCCTGTAAAAATGTGGAGTGCTAATTACAAAGGTGTAATGAGGATCTCCCTTAGAATCAACGGCATCCACGGCTTTCATAAGGTATTCCACTTTAATCTTCTAGATTAAGTGTATCTGTGGCTAAATTCTTCTGGGCTACGTACTTATAGCTAATTTTATATCCGCGTCATTTTTAGACATAACTGACAATCCAAATGCTATCTGTATTGTCATCGCTGCTTATCGCATTGTCTCTGCGTTATGATTATTCTTTCAACATGTACAAAAAATGGTATTATTAAGGCCCAAGGTTTCTTATAAAACAAATACTTATATACACTAACCCTGTCTTCAAAAATCATATAAAATAGATATCGAGGCAGGTAGGGAAATGGATGTTATAATAATTTCAGATAGGGTGTTTGTTATTTTTAGGTAAAACAAACGTGACAAGGTACGAAGGAACGAAAACTTACAGAACTTTTTGTAAACAGCGTATGTTATATAGGTATGAACCCAAGGTTCTAGGAGAAAACTAGAGTGTGCAAACAAATGGAATGTTTAATCTATTTGGATAGACTCCTGTTGCGCAAACGTTGAAGGCACGAACCTAATTACGTCTGTAATAAATATTCGCTTGCGATAAACTTGGGGAATAATTTACGATGGTGTAAACGTTTAATTTTGCCACGGATTCGGAATTCTGGGCGCATATGCTCTTTCAGTTCTACGTTAAAGGGCTGATGTAGCCTCATTACATTGCGCTACTATAGATAGGAAAATATATAATTAGTTTATAAATATTTCATATGAAGCAGTGATGGCTTAGGAGATCGAAAC
>DWRA01003214.1:0-12474 GCA_018250295.1 Spathilepia clonius | reverse complement strand
AAAACTTCGTATCGTGAGTACCCGTTACATACCAAAATGTATCAATTCCGCGATAATATTAGCCTAAAATCATATGTCTGAAGACTGTCCCACTGGACAGTCATAAAACGAGTCCAGTGGCTAGGCACAAGCCTTAAAGTGCAGATGTCCATGGACGGCTGGGGTTTTACCATCAAGTAAACTACATGCTCCTTTGCGCCTTTCATCAAATAAAAAATATGCAGATTTTTAAAACAACGGCAAATGTTGATACTACCCTTAATCATTCTAGGCTATCTGATTTCAAAATGATTAACTTTTGTAAATCTTACTGACCCGTGAATAAAGATCAATTATCTGTGAGTATGGAAGGCATTGTAATTCGGGATGACTATCGTTATATCCATGAAGCGTAATTGTACGTGAGGCGATTAATGTATTTATTCGAGTTAAGTTTATTTACGGTAATTGGAATAATGGTGAATCAAATAAATTGACCCGCGTGGCGTAGTGGTTATCATGCCCTTCTGACACGCTGAGTGTTCCTGGTTCGAGCCCTGCTAGTTAGACATCTAAATGAAGGGAAATATATTTAAATTAATATGTTTAGATTCCTGCTCTGGGTTTGTGAGTGTAGAAAGCGTCTTTTGAAGCATCTTTTTTTTTCTTAAATACGTTATTAAAGAACTTTCCCATCCCATTGATAGATAAGCGTCTCTGAGGATTTGATTGTAAGGTCTCGTTTATCTGATATACAGACACTTCAAACACACTGCAGTCTTAAGCGCTGTTATAAATATCTAAGTGCGACTTTAAAGCAGAAATTGATGTGCACCCGCAGTCAAATCAAGAAGAAATATAGCGGCTTTTCACTTTTATTAGTTATAGACATAAAAAAGTAGATTATAATTATTTATTCCAATAATCGTCTTCTAAGATACATGATACTAAATTAAAATCGAAATACCTAATCTAATAATATACATAACTAAATTATAATTATAATTAAATATTCTAAACGCAAATAAATCTTTAATAATGATCTACATAACCTCTTAGTCTCCAGTGTTTTCTCTCTATTTACAAAAACAAAAATGCAACTCAGCTTTCAGCACATTTGTTCCCAATTAAATCTTTGAATTACTCACTGAGAAACACTCGGGTCGGGTGTCTGTCTGTGTAGTAATTAATAACTTTTGAACTCCTGAAAGCCCCCAGTCAGCACATGTGCGTGTCGTGTTACGAATTTATTACGTAATTATTATATTCGGATCATTTTTATCATGTTAATTTCTTTTACTTGGTGTTTAAAAAATATATATGTTTACGCGTCGAACTGATGGCCTCTTCCTTTCTTAGAAGTGGGTTAAAAAAGACGCTTTGTACACTCAGAACCCCATACTAGGATTCTCTGTGTTGTGAGTGTCATGGACACATAAAGATGAATACACAAACACCCAGACTCAGATCTATAGATAAAGATGTCTGGCTGACTGGGAATCGAACGCGGAACCCTCTACGTATCAGACATGCGATCCACCTGATGATAAGTGAGAACTGCCGCCCATGGACATTTGTAATCCATCTCAGATAAGACTACATTTCTATCTGAAATCGGCCACAGATCCGTTTCTTCCTCTGAAGACTGAGTTGCATTGCTTGGGATAAGTATGCCTCCCTTACCACATCCTTCAAACCAAAAGTCGGTAGTCCTTAACATTGCTGATATTAGTTAGAAATAGGTGTAGCAGTGGTGCCGCTGAAGTCGAACCACAAAGAGCTACGACACCTTCAAACCTTATTTATTGATTAAAACTAATACATTATTACTATTACTACCTAATTATAAAGTTAATAAACTCTATTTAAAACCGTCTAAAAAATTGTGTCTTGCAACGCCTGCTCCTATAACGAACCTTGTACTTCATATTAGAGTCAAAATAAAGACATAATTAAAGTTTGTTCACTATCCCCAAGGACGTATATCTAAAAGAATTCCACCCTGTCAGTTTGATAAAGGCGCCGCGCCTTCCGAAACAAACACAGACGGACAAATAAATGGACGTTTTAGGGCGGCGACACCAACTTATCGCTTCACAGTACGATCCGCTCCCACAGATAATAACCGGTCAATATTTGAAAAGCATCGACTATTACGACTTCTTCACTTGAGTAAGGAACATAATACTCAATATTAATCTAACGCTTATTCCAAAGGCATAAAAGTGGGAATAGGTTATTGGGAGTTGTAGTTGGCCTGATCCATTAGACAGGTCAGGGTATTAAGAGCAATTAAATGAGCCTAGTTACGCTTGCTCGATCAAGAAAGTGGTGTTTTAGATCAGTGGGACTTACTCGTGTCAATATTTGGTAAAGTGTATGCAATAAGGTACGTATTAAAAAAAATAACAGTCCTATTTTTGAGATTGGGCTGATTTATTTGTTCTGAGTATTTAATTATTTTTATTGTTAATTATAACGATATAAAATAACTTAAACGAATAATTTCTACATCGTACAATACCGATGTTTTCACGAACAAGTGTAGTAAAATATAGAGAGCGAAAAATGGAAAAAAAAATTACAATGGTTTAAAACTTTATTTCAATTGATATGATTTGAAATAAATATGATATGAACACTAATATTTTAGGTCATATTTTGTCCATTGATGAAAGAAGAGCACTCAAATCGAGTTTAGAACTCCACGTCAAGTTGGTATGTTTTGTTATATTTGCGATCTAAAAACCTAGGTATAAAAGTTGGAAAGTTTCAAAACACAAACATTTCAACATTTCCAATAGCTTGCCTTTAAAAACAACGGTACACAACAGACGGTACACGATAGACGAATTGGTACAGACAGTTGATACACGTTCACCAAAACTCCGTGATAAAACCTAAAGAAATAAAAATACAACAGTAGATAGCGTACATCAATCCACATGTCATGACTTGGCCTCTGGGACCGTTGACCCAGAAAGCTGAATTCAAGTTATATTTCCCCAGAATTTCTGATCAGACAAAGACATTCCTATTATTTATGTACTGACTGTATTACGATTCAATGGAGGAGGAAATATGGAAAATATGTATGGAGAAATCTCGCAAAAAGCTTGTAGGTTGGCGTTGTGACTTGTGGTCTAAATTGTAAAATGTGAACATTTGTACAGTAGAATTATGAACTTTAATAATTAAAACCCTCTTAATCTGAGAAGACCGTGCCCAGCGGTGGGTCAGTAATAAATTACACTACTACGATAATTAAAAACTATATATGCATATTTTGGATTGCTTGTCTTTTAAATAACGGGTTAAAAGAAAAAGTTACGTATATTTGACGACCTACATGAGAAGATTACTTTATGGGTGTGACATGTGAGATCACACGCAGAGAATTTTAGGTTTGATATCTTGCCAGGAGATACCTGTGAAGTGGAGTATAGTACCTACTATGTGTAAGTGTTTGTGATTCTTTATGTGTCTCCGTGACTACTCGTACCATGATACAGGGAAAATTTGTGTGGGATTATAAGTGTAGAAAGTGTTGTTAATTATTATTAATATTAGTTTTTCGGAAACCGGCATTCATTCGACTTATGCGTTATTGACTATGTAACACTTTATCATTGTGATTTTGTTTTAAATAAGTTTTGTTTAAAATTTTTTTTTACAATTTGAAGCGTTACAGGCTGTCTTACGATGACATACAATGAAGGGAGGGCAGGAAATATAGCATTCTATAGTAAAATGTACTGTACAACTTTATATTACTGTATATTGTACGTGATAATGAATCCTTCAAGAAGTTGCAAACGAGATCGCATATGCGCTGATATAATATGATAACTATAAATATTCTTATAATAATCCGCTATGTCTAATCGCCATCTTATGACGATCTAATGATGTATATTAGTACGCATAAGAATTAAACGAGATAATTGAAAACTGCTAATCCAGCTCTTGCGTAAAATGCAAGAGAAAATTTAAAATATTGGTTGAGATTTTAAAGTTAAGAATAATATTACCATGTTGACTGAATAAGAAGCGGAAAGAGCTAGATGAATAAGAAAAGCAAACCCGTATAGAAACATTTAAATCGGCCCCGGAGTTAAATTGTAAAGATCAGATGGCACGGTCTAGCAAAAAGTAGAGTAAGCGACCTCAAAGCAGAACTCGGACAAATGCGGGCCAAACAAAATTGGAATTGCGCCAAGTCGAATAATTTTTAAATACAGCCTTTTAACTCCTTGGGACGCATTAAATTTTGTTTGAAAAAAAAAAACAATTTTTCACACTTTGCTTATTCCGGCACGAAATAAAACGCGACAATTTTAAACCTTGGCTCTGGAACGGTTCAGAAACATAAGTTATATGATATCCAACTGTAAACTTCATTTCGACTAATTTAAAGTTTAGCGATAAATCCCAAAAGGAAATTGTACGTACAGATGTTCCAGTAAATAAAGATTAAAGCATTTAATCAGTTTGTTCTACAGTAACTTGCTTCGCGTAACAAAAAGTTTTGACGTGACTTATATCTTTGGAACTTTCGCTCAAGGCACAGTTCACATGACCAACTGTTTCCAGTAAAGACTGTTCAATTGCAAATATTACTGTTGAGTCCGTTATTTAATATTTTACAAAGGTTACCTTAATTTTCTTGTCTCCGTGCAATCTTTCTATTGCATATATTCTATTTATTTTGACTAAATCGCTCACAGAAAAACCCAGATCAAATTATCTATCTGCAGACCATGTATAATTAGAGGAACAGGGCTCATAACGATTCTAGAAGCAACCGTTGATAATGATTACTAGTGGTTTTATAATCGACCTTTTACTAGTAATTACCGATACCATTACAATTATCATCGTTTGACGGTATTTTTAAAACGACTGTTTAATTCTGCGGAAATTTTCGTCGGACGTGTGTTAACACGCTATACATCCTGTTCTATTTTCATCCATTGTCGTTCGTCTGTGACCTGCTTAATGGCGAAGCGTAGAAAGTGTGAGGAAATAGGGAAAAAGGGAGCGCAAACAAATTAATGTTTCAGAATGCAGACGGAGATCGCGGAAAAATATTTCGCGAAGTTATTCTACGTTTACAAATGAGTCTCTTAATGTAATTTCGATGTCGGAAACAAGAAAGCCCGAGGTAATAATAAGTTGACAATTCTTCGGATTCTTTATAGGTTCCTAATAGATGAATTTGGGGGCATCATTTAATGCGAATTACTTACCTTCTTCAAAATTTCTTAATGTCTTTCTCGTCTTGAATTTTTTCTTTGCTTAGCTTTTATTATCTTCGAAACAATTCTATCTTTCGACTTATTTTCGATGTAGTTAGTAAACTCACTTAATGTCAAGACGACAAATTTAAAAGCCAAAACTTTATTGATGAACACAAAAAATATATTGAAAATTGAGAGGAATAGAAAGAAAGAAAACATTAATTTCGGAACACATTCTACATATATATTACAATTATAATAAAATCACCTAAAAGAAAAAAAAAGATCAATAAAGTTACTTACTCTTCGGCATAATTAAGTCGGTAACGTCAACTTACCTGCAAACAAACAAAAGGCATCAGTGTCAAAATTCCATTACAGTAGAATAATGGTACACATTCAATATGTAGTCTTTCTTGCTTCTTTATCACAAGTTACATTAAAAATTGACAGTGCATTAGTATTATTGGAAGGATATTACCTTTTAAATGTGTGCGTAGGTGTGGGATCAAAGAAACCCCATGCGTTTCGGTTTACCATTTAGAGATAAGAGCGTGTTATGGAGACGCCTATACTCTAACGTTGAAAGATTACAATTTTATTTACTGCTCCAAAACGTTTGATAATCCATGTCTTAATTAACCAAGCGAGAGGAGAACTTGTACTATGAGCTCCTGAGCTGATACTCTCTAACGATTAACGTAAACCAATTTTAAACTAAAGTGACTCTTATCTCTACCACCATAAGGATGAATATTAAATGCAATCAAATTTACATTTACCATCAAAGGCGATTTATAAAGCAACAACTTGGATATCATGGTAGCGAGTGCCTTACATATGTTTTGTCGGCACCAATATCCATTTTCTTCGAATAGATTTGATTACAAACTATTTTTGTAAATAACTTCATCATATATTCACGTTGGGTGTTACAAACTCCCAAATTCAGTCTCACTAAGCCCGTCTTTGATATAACAGTTATATAATTTGATGGACCTATAAAGGCTAACGTAAACGAACCGGTCCGAGGATAAACAAAGTTTACTATAAGAAGTCTTTCCTTTATTGATACTACGATCAATCCATAAATTCGATCAAGATGTCTCTTTTAATTCAAATTTTAATAGAACGACATTACACAAACGAGCTGACAAAATTTCCCGGAGCGGAGATACCGAAATTTATTTAGAGGAAGTTGAATCAATCACACCGGTAATCCTGTAAGGCTATAAACAAACTCGGACAAATGCCGATAAAGCCCAGTTTTACGATCTGCCACCTCGTTTATTACTGAGTGTGTTCGAGCGAAACAAAAGCGAGGAATATGGTATTAACAAAATGGACCGCACTCAATAGATGTTGGTTACACTAACAAATTTACGATTCCGGGCAGTATAAGCGTATTGGGGCATGGAGTGTCATTAAAATGTTCCATCGTTATCGGCTTATTGCCCGATTTAGATTTATTTACGACGTTTTACTATTTCAATTCGAGCAATTGTACTATTCGACTTAACGGTGGGTGCTTTTATTGAATTATTTATGGGACTAAACATAAATCCTTGACTTACATTTTTATGGAATCCGAGATTGGAATAATCAGTTACGATATTTAATTTCAGTGAATAAAGTTTGTTTAAAAGATCAAATGATACGGTACCGGAGATGAGGAAAGTGGATATCCTTTTATAATTGATACGGCTTCTTTTATAATTGAGGTTGTTAATAAGCTCGTGTATCACACGGAAGGTTTAATACTCGTATGCATAAAGAACAAAGTAATAAGAATAGTAACGATAGTTATTATTTTACTTATAGTAAGTGTCATCGTCAACCCATTGTCCCACTGCTGCACGGGTCTTCTTTCAGAGGGAAAGGGTTTACTTAGAACTTTCTTTTTAAGAACTCTTAGGTATGCAGGTTTATTCGTGATGTTTTCCGTAACCTTTATAGGAAGTGATTATTAATTTCTAATAGACGCCTTATACGCTTTATACACTCACAGCCCCACACTAGTATCCCCTGTGTCGTGGGTGCCATGACAACAGACAAGACGAGTACACAAACACCCACAAAGACGAGTACACAAACACCCAGACGCAGAACAGAAATCTAAATTCGTCATTCAGATATCTGTCTGACCAGGGATTGAACCCAGAACCCACTGCGTGTCAGACCGGTATGGTGACCGCTCCGCCACGCGGGTCGTCAAACAAAACAAATACACACATAACTTTAAAAATAAAGGAGCCTGAGATTTAAACCTCGACTGAGATTGACCGAGTTTCAACCAGGATATCACTGCTTCATGAAAATAGTAATTATAATTATTATTCTTACGTAAGTATTCTTTGTAATATTTACTACTAAATATGATAACAACGTAGCTTAAAGGAACAATGAACCATAACCGATAAACGAAATGACGACTAAAATTATAATAAACTAGCTACGCCTAATTACACACAAAAACGTTCAACACATCTATTCGACAAGGCTTTCATTTCACGGATGTTACATTAGAAGCCTTATGAATATCTTATATGGCATTCGGATATTCGTTAACGCACTTGACCTTCCTATTTGACGTTTGATTCATATGTTTAACGGTGACTTTCATGTTATTGTAGTGGAAATCATTCTCAATGATGGTCGGTCTGTCAATACCAACGAACGTCTTAAGGTTGAAAATAGTAATAATATTTAACTTCAATTATTGCGAAGGTTTCAAAATGTCATGAGTCACGTGAAATCCTACCCAACACTTTCCAAACTCTTAGTTACGCTGTTTACTCAAATATTCACGTAAGTAAATATGCTTTAAGTTTACCACAGAGCTGTATGGAGTTGAACAAATACTCAAGTATTTAAGTCGGAAATCGCAAAGATTAAGTTAGATTCACCTGTAGCCATTTAATGATCCATGTTTTAACCGTGAACTTGATCAAATCAAAAGTAAATATAGTATACTCGTAAATAAAGTGCAAAAACCCTTTGTACATTTATATCTACCTAATAATAACAGTGTTAAGCGCTGGTGCGTTTTGGCTTGAAGGGTGTCATAAGAGAGACGTCCTTATCCGAGGCGTTTTTAGTTACTCCTCGGGATTTGTAACCGACCTCAGGTAGAACTCTGATCTTATCTGGGGTTCATTATCGTGGTTTATAACGGGCGGTATTGACCACTTATCGTCAAGTACTTAACGAGGCATTCCAACTTAGGCCTCAGGGGTAGCAACGCGTCTGTGGTCGACTTCAGTTGAGATTCTAGTCTTATCTGGGGTGGATCACAAATGCCCATGGGCAGCAGTTGCCACTTACCATCAGGTGGACTGCATGCTCATTTGCTACTCCATCATATAAAAAAGTGGACTGCATGGTATTTTGCTACTTCAATACAATAAAAATACAAGTGTTTTAGGAATCGAAGATCTTTGTTAAGTTTGTAACTCATATTCTATAGAAAGGATTTATATTTTTTCCGGAGACGAATGTTAAAACTTAGAACACACCGCAGATCGGAAACTGTTAAAAAACGACCCACGACCTATGATAAAAACATCAGAGTGACATCTCGCTCACGACTGACTCGGAATCTGTGGCTGTCATGAGACGAACAGATTTAGACCTCCTCTGACAAGGTCACGAATCCGATGTTCGTATGCAGTTATTACAAAACGACATTAAGCCAGACAGCGAACAGGATGAAGAATTTTTCGAAGTTTTAAGTTTTAAATGCGAAGGTTCTATTTGTACAGAAATTGCATGTTATAAAAGTACCGTCACTTTCAGATTTAGGTCAGTTGATAAGCTTAGAGGTTATGGAGCTTTGTGACCTATTTATTCGTTCATTCAATTTTTAAAATGATGACTAAGTACAAATATAATACACCCAATGATGAAACCGTTCAAGTTTTAGAAACTATTACACCTACAGACTTTAGAATATTAAACGTATTTAATTATCAGTCAACGTGGACTCAAATTCAAAATAATGAGTTTTATAATATTATAGGTATAATAACTCAATTTTAAGCTTTTATATTAAAATATGTAGTGGATACAGTTTTACATATCGTAACTAGCAAAATAACTTTAAAGTTACGACGTATAAGAGTACCTTTTATTATCCACTTACGGCGTAACTCAAACTAAAATTATGATATCAGCATGTTCCCGCGTATGTTTTTAATTTAGATACCGTAATTGTTCAAAAAATGTACTTAAAAGGAATGTAACAAATAATTACTTGACAATATAATAATCTAATAATTTGCAATGTGACTTCAATTCAAAATTGTATTTAAGAATAATATTAAATACCAGAGGTGAAACAAGCTTGTTCGCGACTGTAGTTAATTCTGGGAATTGTCATAGCACTAGAAGATTATAATTGACTAGGTCACAGGTTGCATATGAAATAGATTTAGATAAAACAATTTGAAGAATCTGAAAAATTTGTTGCTTGGTTGGTCCTTCAACCATATAGATTTAGTATTTTTTAATCATAGACTATTTACTGTAGCAGGAAGTAAAAAAAAGAAAAAAATGCGCAGGAATTCGCATTTGAAATAGGATAGATTTATGTGTAAGAGAATAGTTTAGATATTTTCAAGAAATTGTATTTATTTCAGCGTTTTATTTTTTCCTATATAGATAATAAGATAAAATTTCTAGATCACCTCTTTAATTTCCAATTGTTGAATATTCAAAATTATCTTTAAAAATTAGTAATATTCATGTACAATTAAATTAATGTATAGAACAATTATGTTTATACTATAAATGGCAGTATATTGCTACCAGACATCAAAATATTGAAGTGAAAAAGAATATGAACACAGTAATATTTATTAATGCGAATGATTATGAACAAACAATCAGTGTTGTGTTAATAGACAACAACAAAGTTCAGTACAAAATGGCAATATTCGTCGCTGTTTCTGAATAAAACCAAAATGAATAGTTGTAGTCAAAACAATAGCAACAAAGCAAATAACGAATGGGCTATCTGCGTAAATTATTTATATAGAATAAACACTGAAAACAAGTAAAACAACAGTTTTATTTACTTAATGGAATAGAAATTTTCTGCGATAGAAACCAAACGTGATTGTATCGATAGTGATAAACTGAAACTCTAATGAAAATGTTTCGTAACAACTTTAACTTAAAATAGGTATTCGAATTGTTAGAAGTTTTGATACACTGCATAATATAGTACCCGAAAATTGATTACCTTATTATTAACCGAGTTTTTGTTCGCGTAGTAAACAAAGTAAGAATCTCTCCTGTATATAATTTTATTTTAATAGATTTACAACAATATGAGTCGTTGTATTAATTTTTTATGGTGTTATTATTTCATAAATAACATCTTCTTTGAATTCGTTCATTTTAAAATGATAAGCTTTATAAAATTGTACAACAGTGTTATATTTTATTATTATTTTTACATACTGTGTACCAATCATTATAATACAAATACTATTATATAGCAGAATAATTATTCTAAATTTATTTAAATATGCGTAATAAAGTTTTACAATTTCGTATCTACATACGCACAACTTTCAGCTATAAATGGATCGAAATAAACTGTATATCTACGTATTTTACTCTATTTTCCTCCTCTAAATACATGTCGTCAAACTATTTGTACGAGATTCCACGCAATAATCCACAGATAGTGACGAAATAGCTTTTGTAACTTCGTTTTCTTCTCCATCGGAGTTGTTATCCAGGGCAGTAATTGTTTCGTTTCCAACAAACTCGGGAGATAATCATCGAGCTAAATTGTATCGGCCTATTGAAACACGTCCCATAAAATGAAATGAGTATTTAACAAATGTTATATAACAACAGTAAAACATTACTAAAACTTTGTGAAGAGTATTTTTGTTTATTACAAAATAGTTTGATTTTCTATAAATCAAATATTTTCATCAATACAACTTAGTAGCTTAATATAAAGTTAATAAAAAATGAAATATGGACTATGAGAAAAAGTATTTACTATCGTTCCTTTACTCACTATGCGGACCACCTAGTTTGAAACTGGCTATACAATGCGTACGTATTGTGAATCATCATCAGGGCTGCAATTCATCTTTGATGTACTAAGTGCATGACCACATCAACTGAAGCACCTACATTACCTGATCCTTACATAAGAACTGTAGAAGCACTCGCATCGCTCTCACGCCTGTCAAACAGGACGTAACAAGACGACCATTACAATTACGCAGAGAGAATTTTGATCACACGAAGTGTTTTCGGAAAGGCCATTAGAAAAATTGGCCGTTCGAGTTTTAGACGGAATGTTAAGAGATAAGCAAAAGGAACAAGAATGTGAGGCTGAGGCGCAACAAAATGAAGAAATTAACTCGAAATCGGTGGAACAGCGGGGAGATCACTTAATCGGCCGCTCGTCAGGAACCGGTTTTTTTGAAGCGAGGTCAGTGGGCCCGCGTTTGTAATGATGACAGCGATTGTTGTTTTTGATGGACCTTAGCATATCTTTTTTGTTTAGCCAAATGAGTAATGGATAGGTGAATTAAATTGGATTGATGCTTTGCGATATGTATTATCGAGATGTAACACTTTGGACGTTACGATTGATGTGGTTGGCAATATAGTAGATGTGAGAATAAATCTTAATTGCTTTTTATGTATTGCTACTAAAAATAAAAGCTAATGGCTGTGCCATCATTGAAGTCAACAAACGTTAGCAACAGATAAAAAAACGTAAATTGCAAAATATCCGACCCGTTATAAAAATTGATAAAATATTTCATTGTGATCTCAGAATGAAATATTTTGACAATATAGGAAGTTTCAGGTTCGAATCACAAGCGTGTACTTGAAGTTAAGTGCGTATTAAACATAAATCTAGGATCTAAATATTCTATGTCTATGGTATATAAAATTAAGTAAAGTGTGAAATAAAATGTTGTAAGCAAAAATAGTCGAAAATAATAATTATAATAATAATCTCCATAAAGTTTGCAAATGTGTCTAAAGTCTATACTAGCTGTCTAGCATAGTGTACTATGACCATGTTTTGAGTACTTACATGGACAAACATGGACGAAACAGATGGACATTTTCCACATTAAAGTATACATTTCAGAATATATTTAAATATCAAAGTTTGATATGATACGATAATCCCATTAACGTCATTATCATCATCTATTCGTATTCCACTATATGTAATATCAATTTAGATAAATTGTAGTACGATCCTTAA
>DWRA01003213.1:0-12475 GCA_018250295.1 Spathilepia clonius | reverse complement strand
CTTCGTTCTCAGGGGTAGCAACGCATCTGTGGTCGACTTCAGTTACGATTCTGGTCTTATCTGGGGTGGATCAGAAATGTCCATGGGCGGCAGTTGCCATTTACCAACAGGTGGACTGCATGTTCGTTTGGTACTCCATCATATAAAAAAAAAACATGTATAAATATATAAATAATTTGTCAATATTGTTGAATGTAACAGACACAACGAGTAGCAAAAATACCTTTACATATTAGTAGCGGCTATGCACGTTACATTTACTAAAACTTTATTACATTCACGCTGAACAAGTTACAGCAGGTGGTACGTAACTTCATTGCAAGTCATTAATGAAAAATGTAACAGAAACCGGAACCTTTATTAGTAACAAGCAATAAATAGTGAATTTATTGCTATCAGTCTAGCAAATACAGGGGCGGATAAATATAGCTTACGATCTGGTCAATTAATCACTCGTTGTTCTAATTAATAACGAGTTTAACTACATTCGATATGACAATGTCGATTAAAAGTGAAATAAATATAGCTTGAAGCACACCATAAATTAGAGTATTAGACGCCGTACAAATTATGTCCATCTTAATTTAATATATTGGATGTCAGATTGTTTGCAGTAACATTGCTTGGTTAATAGTTGTCGGCTTCAAAACGGAATCAAATTAAATACAGAATTGACAAATAGAGACGTTTATGAGTACTGGACTATTTGTGATACTTCAACTATACTGCTTTGCACAATATGCCAACTCCGAGTTCTAAAAACGGCAGTCTTAAATGTTATAGTTACATTTTTTTATTTTATTCAGGCTGCTGGGTAGATAAAACGTCCACCAGTCAGTTTAATCACTATCTTATATTATAATCTGCATTAAATAGTATTGAACAAAGTAGATTGGTTCAATTAACCAATAATTTTAACGTGCCTTCTAAAGTAGGTGAGTTACGAAATTATGCCACCGGTCACCCGTTTGTCTATTTTAATAGTAATAAATGAAGAAGATGCGAACCTCTCTATTTATTGATATTTTGCGTATAACATACATAATGAAGAGTGGAGAGCGAAATAACTATCAATTTGCTGGGAGAGGGCTATTTCCAATAACGTATTTATAGACATAAGGTCAGGTGGTTTACTAAAGTAAGAACCAAGCGATCTTGGAGTTCATAATTTATATACACCTGGGCCAGTACATTATATGCGCCTTTTCTTTGACATTTAATTTCACTATTTTGTGTTCCACAACTATCTGTCATTAGACTTGCAAGCTATTACCTTTCATCAAGGCAAATCTGTCATCACTAGCTAGCTATTACCTGTCATCAAGGCAATATGAAACAGTTCCAAGCTGTCACAGTGCCGGATTACCACGAGTAGCGATACTAACCGTGCAATTATCGGCCATGAATGCTGTAATTTGTGCTCCTGACAGCATTACACAGTTCTTGCGTTGTTTCGAGCTTAGAACACCCTTTGTTAATGTAATAGACGTGTTTTATTGACAGTTTGTAGAAATGTGTCTCGTTAGTAACGACCAGGGTTTATTATTAAGACAACTAAAAGTATTGGTTGTGAAATGTCTATACAAATATTGATTTACGATTACAATGTTGACTGAAATGTGAAGCTTTAGGATTCGTTTACATTTACGGACATAGAGATATGAGACGCGTGCC
The DNA here is from genome assembly GCA_018250295.1 of Spathilepia clonius. NCBI lineage: Eukaryota > Metazoa > Arthropoda > Insecta > Lepidoptera > Hesperiidae > Spathilepia > Spathilepia clonius. The sequence goes on along the minus strand of DWRA01003213.1, from coordinate 10,801 downwards.
GTGACAATATAGCGTTTTCCAGTACATGCGTATACATTCTATGCTGGGATTCCCTGTGTCATGGATGCCTTGGAAATATTGAACGGCAGGTAAACATAAATGCAGATCCTGAACAAAAAAGAACATTATTTAGATCCCTGTCTCGCCGTGAATCAAACCCGGAACGGACTGTGATAGAAAAACAGTAATAGGTCTTTAACGTTGAAACCAATATTATATCTTGGTTTCATCACAGTGTTTGTAAATGTAATCTCCCAGAATTACAAAATTAAGTACAAAGACTTTTTTAAGAAACCTGCACCTTAAATATACTTACTATTTGTAGATGGAGCAATATAAAAAGCGAGCCACTTCAGCTCAAGCGTGCCGTCTTTAAAAGTTAATAGCTTTTTATTCGAACTAAATGCGTTCTAAGATAAGAAAACCCAAACAGAAACACACTTGAACTGACAATCCATCATTTTAATTGCAAACTTACGTAACGCCTGCAATCGTTTCGAAGACGTGTGCAGTTTGATTTTGTTGCATTAGTTTTACAATCGAGCATGCAGTCCATATAATATGTGTCACTACTACCCGTGAACACCTGTAACCAACTCTACACCGAACAATACCGGAATAAAGGTACAAAGGCGATGTCAGCCACATTGCCAGTTGCCATTCATGAGGAATACGATGACCTAATTAGCACAATCGTGATAAAAATTCACAAAACTGCAAAATAAAGCATCTCCAAAATTTATAACAATGATTTCAAATTTATTGTCTGGCCGTATGAATGAGGGAATCGTGGAAACTACTCAAATGTTTTTACGGGACTTTTACGGAAAGATAAAGGTTGCAATATAATTGTTATACGCTACTTTATACCCACAGTATAGATAGGATTTTACGTGCTTTATTGTACATGTTTTATTTTATTTTACATGCTCGACTTCACAAAAGAGTTTATTATTATTTAGCATTATTGCTCAAAATTTTCATACGTACTACTTAAACATCAAATTGGTTAGGGTTTTAACTATCTATGTAGATTGGATTTTAAAAGCTCTAGTCAGAAGTTATTATAGGTAATTCACGCAATGTCGCCGTGTCATGGCCAACATAATAAGTGGATATTAGGTACAAGTTTCACTATGAATGGACAACGAGTAGATCCTAAAGAAATAATACGTAAATTGCGCTTTTGTACATTTATGGAAGCACTACACGTGTTTCGGCATTGTAGCAGTAGTGTAGCGCTGCTATGTTTTAGTGTATAGTGTGGTAGAGCAGGAGTTGTGTTTCTAAAGTGTGTTGTAAGCATTTCTAGGTCATTTCAAGTAGAACTCTTGTTCTTTATAAAGTTGATTACAAATGTTTTTTGACAATTGTAACTAATCTCAAATTTCAATTTTTTTATATTTTTATAATTCGTCAAAAATTTAAATGTCAATCTTGACATTTACTTTACGAATCAATAAGATTTTTTTCCTTTAATTATATTGTGCCAAATGTAGTCACACACTTAAATATCAACAAAACTATACCAATAATCTTAAAAATTTTAAATAGATCTGATCGATACATAATTTATTTCTTTTTAATTTTAAATACACTGATTTTTATAAATATGGAATAATCAGATAACATAAACGAAATTGTACATGTAATGTAAATTCGTTCATCACTTATCGTTAACTCGCTTACAGTGGAACGTCGGTAACGTGCGTGAGCGTAATCGTAAAATATCACAAGCTGCGTAAATAGCGTACGGGGTAAGCGTAAATCTTCCCGCCGGTCGTAAAGTACCGCCACGTTATACGTCAAAGTATTGATTGCATTATACTGCCCGAAATGTGACCGCAGAGGCGTTCCGAATCCGATTTCAATTATTCAGCCAATACTGATGAAATGTATTTTTAATCAATCGAAGCGTCCGAATTCCCGGCCGTTTCGCCTTCAACACGACACAGAATACAAACGGAAATCCAACACAAAAATAGGTTGCGTTTGACATTTCTGTCCCAACAGTTAAAACAGTAATTACCCGTCTAACGTTTCCCCGGGGTATTTCACTAAAACGTAATTTACGCCGCACGAAAACCGAGGGGTGTCTCACAAAAAACAGCCGCATCTACATGTCGCTTGCATTCGACGACGCGACTCATTTCTGAGAAGACAAATTACGGAATCCGTGGCAGGCGAGCGCGGAAAAAATGCGGCAATTAACTGTAGAGCGGGATCACCGGAATACCGTCACTATTTCGGTGAACGATCATTTCGCTCGTTATTTTCGGTTGTTTACGACTTTTTGTCGTGGACCCAACAACGACAAATAATCTCGAATTATTACAACAGCACCCGACATCAAAAGAAATTTGTTTAAAGGTCTAAGGAAAAGCGTGAACCATAACTCACTGTTTCTCATTAAAACTTAAGAAACATTCAATTCCATGATAACAAATGATCGGTACCTATATAAATGTAGTAGCCGGTTGGCTCGGCGCTCGTTTAAACCTCGCGGAATTTATAACCCTGAAACCGGTCGGAAAGTAAACTGTAAAAACCTGAGGCACTTTGCGCTTGCAATCCCAATAAAATAATAAAGCAATAAAAAATAAAACCCGAGTCCGCAGGGTGCATGCTCGCAGCGTGGAAAGCTTCGGATTACAATTTCCGTTTCATTCGTTAGCGGAGATAATTGTCTGGATACTTTATATTGGATGGACCGGCCAGCATGGACTTAATGGCTCGGTTAATAATAAGTCGGTGGGGGTTGTAATGCCGAGTAGATAACCGTTATCAATTAATTGTGAAGGCAAAATGCTGTAACATAATCAGTTATTTATGACTGCTGTGACAGACTGTCGTTTGTCACTGGTTTCGCCCACGGCGCCACATCTTGGACATTCGTCACACTGTGAGATGAGCCAGGCTGCAATATGGTTCTAAATACCAACGCCTCAAGATGTCAAATGCATTAGATAGAATCCATTAGTTAATGTGATGACAGTCGAGATCGGCGGCTTATCTGATTTCATATTCTTAGAGGCTTATTTTTAAGTCCGTCTAAAACTAACTTTATCACGTCTTACGATCTGTCGCTGATTTGTATTTCGAGACTGCTCTTAAACTGTATTTTAGTAACGTTTTAATTACGCAAGCGACAAGTTGTTGATAAAATCGCAATTACGAATAAATATTTCGTAACAGATTCGTCCGGTTATCGGCGAAATGTTTGTGGGAAGTGACTAATAAAGAGGTTGATTTATACGACAATAATTTACGGGAAAAAAACAAATGCATCTGTCTTTGGACGAGAAGAATGCATGCAGTCGGCTCCCACAATCAGGCGGCGAAAGCTCGGAAAAGGGACGAAACCGAACAAGAGCTTTTTGAGGCCTCTATTCAAATTAGCTTAATGCGTTCAGGACAAAGCGACCCGATAAGCTTGGGAAAGCTCGTTCGCTTTGGAGTGCAATCAAATTCCGAACCTTCCGTTTAGAAGTTTTAACGCTTCAAAGTTCAAGGTCTGAACTTCCGTCAACGGCCAGCCTAAACTTTTAAGGCTCTATAATTATAACACGACGCTAAAAATGTTTATTATTGTGGCTAGCTGCTACCGTTTCTATGTCGAATTGCTCAGCATAGAGATCACGCTTAAACTGAAAGAGGCATGGAGCTCTGGAGATGCTCTATCACATTTCCCCAATGCGGATAGATGGAAGAAGATTAGTAGCCAATCCGTGTCTGATGTTTTTAAATCGCTCATGAGGCCCGAGCAAATATTTTAATGACTGCTATCTGTGTTAACAGACAGGACTGACGAATTAACGCATCCTCTGAAGTACGGAAACGCGCTTGAAATTTTGCAACTAGCGGTCACCCAACCAGCTCCCGACCGCGCTTAATCTTGCTTAACTTTATAATTGCTTACGATCTACACAAGCCGCCTCATTTAAGTTATTCATAACTTCTCAAATCAAAACATTCCTATCTCGCGAAATTTGTGCTCAATCCCATTAGAACCTAGATCATGTTCTGTTTACCTAACAAAGCGACGAAAATCATACAGTGTCACGTATGTAACAGGAATAAATTTACTCAACATTGTGATAGCAAACAGAGCTTTGCTGAGGTGCGAAGCCTTCGTACCTTGATTAAGTAATTAACAATGCTAACTGAGTTACGTGATCTTCGATGCAAACACCTATCTGTAATGGTATTGTGTTACATGAAGTGAAGACGTTATTGCAAACTTTTATAACTAACTGTATGTGTGTCCAATGTTGCAACTGAATTTTACACTAGTTAGGAGTAAGTAAGGTTAGGAGTATGCGCTCCTTTGCCACTTGTATTTTATAAAAAGTTATATATATCTAAATATCTATATTCGCTAAATATACTATAAGTTTATAAATTACAATTATTTTATTACCTTTTGAATAGAGCAAAGTAGCAGCATACCAATGAACGCATAAAATTCCAAAAATCAAACCTTTTCCCGTGCTCCATATTCGAGCTTTGTGTGTCAATTCTGATATTGGTTTTCGTCAAAGGAATGTGAATGAAAAAAGGGTTCGAGTTCCCTTCGAGTTCCGGCGCAGACAGTCTCAACGGTGACAAATCTCGAAATAGACAACAGATGTAGGTATCGTTTGCAACCATCCTTCGTCGCACAACACACGCGCTCGACCGTTGACAGATTGGACGTTTTAAATTTAGAGCCGTGTTTTATTTGGATTTTGGAATGAAATATCGACTGTCGAACTCATTCTCGAGTTTTATTCATGACTGTACAAATGAGGCAAGTTGAAATGAGGTGCGTGTGAATTATGGCCGTGTGTTAATTTTGTTCACCTAATGAGGTCAACTTTTTAATAAGTTTTAAAGGATGTGGATGAGCTATTCGAAAGACTGAAGGAACTTTAATAAGTACAAACCAAAGAACGGAACTATTTTAAAAATTAACGTAATAACTCGTACACTATTGAATGTAATATTGGAAAGTATTATTGTAGTGCTTGAATGTACGTGTGTACAAAGGTTGTATAGTATTTTATTTGTAACGGTTAGATGCTATCCATCAAGCCGTAAACACTCAAAACAGTCACAAAACAAGTAACGCGTTAGCCGCTAACCGAAAATTGATGAACAATCGAAAAAAAACCAATAACCGACTGACAATATTCGGAAATCGAATAAAAATCCAATTTTTCGAGCGCAGTTCACCAATGACAGAGCCTGGCTCCGAGATATAGATCCGAATATTTACGATCATGTTCGTGGTCCCGCTTGAATGTGTAGCACGCGTTACGATACAATTTTACAATGCACGACCCGACATTATTGGCAAAATTCTTGTGGCAAACAACTTGCGTGCTTACTTCTTCAGTATATTTTGATATTCATCCATTGTGGTCGTGGCATTGACATATATATATTTTCTTTATCAATCACGGGAACTGTAAGTTCTTAAATCTAAAGTAAGGATAAATTTAATTTCTGCCATAAGCTAGTTCTATAGTAAAAGTCCAATAAAACTCATGTACATTTTTTTCGATCCATATCGACTAAAGCTGGTAAGATTTACTATTTCGGCAATATTTATTAGTCGGCAAATAAATATTTATTGGTCGGCAATATTTATATTATTATTACCAATAACAGCTATTCAAAACGAAAGCTGAGTCAAGCGAAATCAGAGATTTTAACAGAACTCGTTTTAGCACGTCTGTTTCGTTTTCGATCGTTGAGTTTGTTATCGCGGTCATTTGTCGTGTCGTAACACATAAATATCCATCTCCACGCGAGTTGTCAGTCGTCGCCCACGCGCGATATTCAAATGCTTTTGTCCGGGCGACCCGTGGTTTATGGTGAACAGAGAATGCCCGAGGCAGTGTAGCAAGAAGTGCATAGCAATACAATAACTCGTTCTCTTACAATGTAGATAACAAATCTAATAGTGACGGTTATCATAAACATCGACAAACAAATGATTCGGCGTTGCGGGACAATGCGATTGCCGAACACGTCGATGGTACACATCGATGAAGAGAAAGGCTAGCTGGATCAAAATCGTCAACACTAACATAAAGTTTCTATCCAAAACTATATAAATATTGTCTTTATATATAAAAAATCTGATTCCGTCTGTTAACGTTGGTATAAATTGAAAAAGAGTCGACGGTTTATATTGCCGCAACGTTGCATTTATATATAATAGTGTTTTATATACTTTTTATTACAATTTTTCAATTTGGAATATTAGTTACTAAATTATACGACGTACATCCTAATAAATTAAATGAAAAGCACTTCTACAAATAAAAATGAACATTAAAAGAAATATAAATAAATCAGAACATGTTAGGAATATACTGAATTGTCACGCTACGTAACGTTATTGATATGCAACATTTTGCTGCTAATATAAATCCTTGAGTTGAAAACACTATCGTCTATCAATGTCTGAACTACGAGTATGACTCATGGTACGCCGCTTTTTCCATAAGCATTATAACATCTACCCAGACGATTATATCAAGGGCCCCGGTTTATATTAAAACGTATAATATATGGTTCTCCTACCGAGCGACTTTGAGAAAGTAATTCGTCATTGTCAATCCGTTCGCTTGCTCAATTAAATAGATGATTGACACTTGAGTTTTAAAAAATTAAGGCGAGTGACGGTTAGTAATTTTAGCATGTTTTCTAAGAAAAAAGTTTGCGTTTACGGAAGTGATCAGGAACGATCTTAAAGATTTAAATGATTAAAGCAGCTCAAAAGCTAAGATACTTAAGAAATTGTTATAACATTTGGATCGGTTACCACCTAAAGCTTTAACAATAAAAGAAAATAAACGATTCGCCGTATGACAGGTAATCATAAGATAATACGTTAGCCTATTCCAAAATACGTCTAAGAAAATTATCTATTGTTGTTCGCATATTATACGGAACATTTACGAGATGGGACGGAACATTTTATTATCGTGAGACTGCAGACACGCATCATCTATGACATCAAAACTCAATATCCGTCCGATACATTTGTTATGGATTTCACATTTCTTCCAGCATTAAGTGCTGCGCCAAGCTATTTGTTCGGGATAATATTTTGAAATATACCACTTAAGGCGACTTTCCAATATAAAATTTGTTGTAGCATTAAAGTTTACGACTTTGCGTGGCAGTCTAGTATTTCAGTTTTTTGTTTGAGTCATCCTTAAGCAATAGTCTTGTTTGACAAGAATCTAGTAACGAGTTATAGTACTTACCGAGTTAAGATAGAATAATATGCGAAATATTATTAAAAGATGTGCCAGCGACAGTATGCAAAGGTAATTTTCCCTGTCACTTTAAACTTGAAATTTAATTATTATTACTACATATATCTCAAGACAAAAGTTATTATTTTATAGGAAGAGGTTATTTGAGGTACTGTATGACTGACCAGCTATTTGGAGAGTAGATATAAATTACTTCCCGATTGTGTCACCAGCAATCGCGAAAGACGTTCAGTCAAGCTTTTTGACAGATTTGTTTTTTTATTTACGATTTATGGATTGTTTATTTGTCTATTAGAGCCACATAAACTCAAGATAATACGATAACGTAAGTGAATTGATATAAAAGAAACGTGATTTGGTAAAAAGAGGAATATGTCTTTGATTTCGCACTAAAAAGTAAAATAATTGAGGGGCAGTAAGTGTGTATTATTTTTACATTCTATTAGTATTTATTACATAGCAAACCATAAAATGTAATTTATTACCTCATGGATTGGTTAGTCTAGTATATATTCCGCTATACTCATATAATTTTATGAGTTTTTGATACTTTATCATAGTTCAATTACTATACTGATTTATTATGTCTTTAGAATATGACTCAAATATCCCCATAAAATATCTTGTGTTTTCTCATTATATTTCTTTTATAAAACTGCCGTTTTTGTTGTGCATTTAACTTATTTCATACTTTTAGTACTCATAGTAGTATAACACAAATATAAACAGTCAGAACAATTTCAAAGAATACTTTAGATAAGGTAACGGTTCCAATATTTTCAAAAGTATTAAAGGAAGTTACCATACCAATTTGCCACATATGGCATGACCGTCTCGCAGAATGAAGAATCGTCCTTCCGGGAGACTCTGTCGCCCATAAATTCTATTTGTACAGAAGCGCACTAAATTGTCCCAGTGGCCGAAAGTGCCGGAGTTATTGAGGAAGATGGATGATACAACCCGCTTAGTGGTCCTTTTAGGTTAACACAACTGGCGAATTTGGTGTTCATTTTAAATTTCACTTAAAAGCTGTAGTTTACAATTACTATATCGATAGTTACAATATTGCATGCATGCAATTGTTTAATCTTTAATCAAACAGTTATCATCAATAATTGAAAATAAATAAACGAATATACTCATTATTTTATGTTAAGCCAATCTATGCATTTGTTTATTGGTTCTTATGTTAACAATATTAAAAAAAGTTTAAAATATTAAATAAATAATATTGTCGTAAAAACTTTTATACTTTCGATGTAACCTAATATTTTAATATTGAAAAATAAAAATTACAAAAATAATATAGTATATGAAACGGTACACGTAACTAAGGATAGATAAATGCATGAATGAACGGCACTGTAACGGATTTAGCAAAATAAGGGGGGCAGGTGATACTGTCGTACATAAATCCTCTTTGGACTGTCGCATCGTCTCTGCGGCGTGGCACGCGGAACCTCGTCTTATTGTGGTAGCATTTGTTTTGTTCCTAACGGCTGGCTGCGTTATTTTAGATCTTCTATCTACCTATAAAACTATTTCAACTAATGTTCAATGTTCCTTTTCAGACTAAGGCATACCGACATCTAATTCAACATTTGCCGTGTTTATACCAATAACCACTTCATTTATAAATGTTATCTCATTATTTGTATCTGAAAATTCTGAAATATTTGAGCAACAATGTACCTTGTTGTTTTGCGAAATAAATTGCTATAGTTTCGAACTAAAATGAAAATGAGTAAGCAAATAATATATTTTCGAACAAAGTTACTTTGTTTGGTTTTAACAAGCAATTTCATGTGAATGGAACACAGAAAATAAACAAGGTTTGAACATTGGAACAGACCGGTATGATATTAAAACTAGAAAAGTATGTTAATAAAAAATAAAATTGAAAGTCGAACATTTTTTTCGGATTCGACTTAACTTGATCTTAGAATCCAATGAAAGTTAAATAGCGCGGTATTATCCATTGTATCCTTAGCGTTCCTGTTTTGTTCATGCCTCGGAGCGTGCATTGCTATTTTAGATTCGTGATCTCTTAATAGTACTCGCAATTCCGATACCAGCTACTGAATAAACTTGCCTCACAAATCTTTGTTTGGAAAGGACGACAGTTAAAGCATTGTTTGTTTAGTTTATCCTTTTCTAGCTACTTGTTCTAATAGAAGTTTCTTATTCATGCTTGTTAGTATTTTTGTATAATTATTTTAATTTGCAATTTATTACAAGTATTTAACTATAATTGTTTTTTGTTACTTTCACTGTTACGTTTTTAAGTTATCTTTTATTATTACCAGGAAACTCATAATCACGCCATTTTTAACCATCCGTTTTAGGAATCATCTGATTAACTATTCTAAATTATCTTATTAGTTTAAGTTAACAAATATTATAAATATAAACTAAAGTAGTCAACTCATATTATAATGTTCTCTTTATGGATCGCATTAATATTAGCGGATTCAATTTATCTCCCAAGACTTGCTTTCTTGTTTCCACTATTCATTGATGTGACAATGTACCTAGCTTTTTGCTGTTGATTGAATTACTACGCCCATAAATACCTTGGGAACGTTGAACTCGTCTGAATACAATGGGAAGAATGGGGATCGTCAAAGACTGGCCTGTCAACTCGCCGTACTTCAAGCTACCTTGTGGTATGTAGTTGAAGAGACATGGTTTAATGCTTCAATGAATGGATATCAATCGTTCTTTTTTTTGTAATTTATACATTTTGAAGTCATTAATAGGAATACGGTAAAGGCAAGGAATGAAAATAAAAAAAATGCAAATTGTGTTTTAAGAATATTTTCAAACATTATTCACAAGATAAGATAAAATTAGTATTTCATAATGAAATAACTTTCTAAAAATACTATTATAAGAAAACCAGTCACGCACATACCCTCTGAATAATCGTTCCATTCAAGTGCCTGTAAAACTAACAGTAAGAATTTATTAATTGCCCAGTTCGTGTGTTTTGTATTTGCTTCCAAGTGAGTAAGACGGTGACTCTTCTGCGTATTATGAACCTTACCGCCATATAAATACAGGAGGGAAACTAGAGCAGGTTGAAAAGTAAATTGTGGTTCAGTTACTCTGGACTTCAAGAATAGGTTTGTCATGACTCATAGTTAGACTTCGTTTACAGTAGAGTAGAGCGAAATACGCGTTTTGAGTTGTTACGTGAGCATTTTTGAGCTTTTTAAATACGTGCTTCATTTTTTTATATATCTAGCGGTTAATGAACGTTTTAATGTTCGGCGAATGCTATAGTACAATCTATATTTTTGCAATGTAAAATGCTACATATTCCTAAAATACATGATCAATTTACTATTTGTACTTCTATAGTACTAAAGCCGTTTCAATTAACTGCTTTTTTGTATAGCTTTAGGTTATTTGCAATACCTAGGGAATTAGTACCTAGGCACAAAAGTTCGTAGAAAAATAGGACAAAAACAATATTCTTCAATTTCCAAATTTGTGATAGACAGATACATTTCAACATACATAGT
>DWRA01003212.1:0-12476 GCA_018250295.1 Spathilepia clonius | reverse complement strand
CTTGGACATCCCGGAGTCCTCCACGAAGCGCTGAGGACGGCCACCGGGGGGGTTTTAGTGCGGTAAGAATCCCACATCACCCCGTGCCGCTCCCACGGCACTGGGTACCTTTTGAAGGTTTCCCCCTCGTCAACAAAAAAAAAATGTTCTCACTGATACCGACTACAACTGTGTTGCCATACCTGAGGGCTAAGATGGCTGCCGCGTATGAAAGTAAGCAGATTAATGTTATGAAAAAGGAGTAGTAAACGATCATTTAGTCTAGCACCCACAGTGAGTGGTCAACACTGCTCATGAACATCTGTTACCAGTGTAACTCTACATCTCTTGCGGAGTAACATTTGAGTTAAACGGTAATATAAATATGTTCATATACATTGTATAGACCGATATGATTTTGTTTTTCCACAGACCATGTGTGACACGTACCTGGTATGTAGACAAAAGCAACATTTGAATCTAGAAATCTCTCTAAACATAGTATTACGATCCTTGAAACGTTCCCTGGCGTTCCCAGAATTTGGTAACGTACTACCGTGCGTTTAGATTTATTTAAGTATAATTATATTTTTATTTGAAACAGCAGACATCCCTATCACCTAGGTATATCAGCAAGGATTAGTGTGTGGCTCCGTCGATCGATTCCTCATAATTAGTCGTTGGTTTTGACGGCTTTCCCTCAGATATGAATACGAGGGGGTATAAAGAGTTCCCGTTAATGCCCCTTAATAACGTGCTTTTAATATATTTGTGCATGTTTAATACATTTAGTGCATATTATATTTCATTTCTTTTTTTCTTCTGCATCATGTAAAATTAATAAGCCGAAATCCGCTAGTGTAAAAATGTGAGTACCTTTATCACTATTGTATTCCTGTTACCTAACATTAGCTAATTACATGACTTATTACTTACTTAATTACTACTTAATTCTATTTTGGCTGATTATAAATCGAGGGCAAGAAGGATATATTTGCATTTCATTGTCTATGTAATAGAAAAGATATTTATTAAAAACGGTTATAAGGTAATTCAGCGCGAAAACCTTCAAAATCCATGTCATTCCACATCAGGATCCCTCGCTTGTTATACCAACATTAATTGGCGAATGATTGGTTTCACGCGGTTTCCACCTAGTGACGCTAGTTGACTGCCTTACTACCTAACTTAGATATGTAAAATGTTTTGGTATGTAGAATATAATATAAAGTAAATAAAACGAACTGTAGTTTAAAAATAACGTGTATTTTCTTAGATTTTTTTATAATAGCAAATGGAATAAAACTTGTTTTCAATTTTATTATCCGTCAGTCTACTATATGTATAGATTGATCTTAGTAACAACTGAATTGATTTGGTCGGTATTAGATTATCCAAGCAAGCAGTATTTAGTGGGTACCTAAAATTAATTCACGCTGGATCAATAAACAAGGATAAACTTAACGTTAATTAGTGTTCTAGCTTTTTAGATGATAAACACAGAAATCTCACGAAAAACCTCAGAGAAAATACCTCCAAAAATTATTGTGAAAACCATTAAATTTTGTAAATGGGAACTATGTATTTGTTTTGTTTTAAGTTGAAAGCAATAAAATAGTGTTTTAGTAAAGTGAAATATACCCACATCGTTTTCAGATTTTAATGAGTTCCATTTTACGTTTCCAGACCGTATTTTCGAAGCTTTAAGATAAACTATGAAAATGCATCAAACCTTTACTATAAGCGGTAGTATTTCATAAATTCTAAGCTATTTTACGTCCAGCCCATCGCTCGCAGCTAATTGGCGAATAATTGGTTCTGTCTGAAGGCGCGCTGCCGTTGACTGCCAGTTAATTAGACGCTGCGGGAGCCATGTGGAACGTTGTTCGCAATGCGCTATGGAGTGGAAGCAAGTGGAAGCCTGGAAGCGTGAAGGTGTGTGCTACATGGAGCTGGAAGCTAACATCTGTAAATGCAAAGGTTTTAAATATCTTTGTGTATTTGCTTCATCTATATGTAAGTTACAAGTTTTACAAAAATATTTCACATTGCTTCTAGGAAATAAATATTTCATTTACTTATTTGTAATTAAGGATAGAGAATAGATTTTTACAAATATGTATGTTGTGACCCTGGTCAGTGTACATATCTTTACTATCTATATTATGTTTTAAACCTTTTTAGGTCATAGCTACTAATTTTACGATTTTTTATCTTAAAACTTTAAAATATTTTAATTGCCTAATCGTAGAACAACTATAAGATATATACTGTTCTTATCGAGTGACAAAAATGTATGTAAAAAATGCCTTGAAATGGTAATAAGAGAAACTAATAGTTACACAAACATAGGTACAGTATAATATGTTAAGCTGAAAAAGGTTAGCGGGGGCTAAATGCGGAACATGATAAGGTAAGCGTGCGGAATTAATCACACCTCTGGAGGATCGGGCGTACTCAGCGTTTTTCTAGCCGGGGCCACGAATACAGCGACTGGATTTTAGGGTTGTAGTTTTAATACATCGTGTCGTTGATTATTACGTTTTGTTTGTAACCATCTCATTCTATTTGTAGCAAAAAGTAAAAAAGTAGCTTAAATAAAGATATGTTGAAATGATTACCTCAGTTTAGTTGTAATTGGTAGCAAAAAATGTTGCGGTATTTATATAAGTCTAATTAAGTAGTAAGCTATTAAGTAAAAATAGTCTCATCAAAATCAATTGTTATCTTTTGGTGACGTTAGAACAAACCAACAAATAAAGAATGCTTATATAGTTTTCATCCTCGTTTTAGCCCCTCAGGGGATGAATTTTAAAAAATCATTTACGTTTTATATGGAACTTTGATAGACAATTTGGTACAAAAGTACATCTGTATGTTACTGACACAGTTTATTACATACAAAGAAATAAATGAACAAAGAACAGTTTTAAAAAATTACAATTTAATAGATAGTTAAGTGTGGTGCTATTGCACTTTAAACGATAACTGACGAGGACAAACTATGATTTCGGTCTTTTATGCAATATAATTTACGTTTCGTGGCCCCACCCCTTTTCACTCGTGCCGAACCTTTTCTCGTGGAGAATAGATCCTCATTCAATTATCTAAATGAAATCTGGATCAGTCTTGTGATCTCACGATGTTAACACAATTTGTACCAGTCGGACGGCGTAATCGTGTTAAGAGTAAAAAGTTATAGGCCGTGGTAATTTAATAATGAAGGTTTGGTTGTGGATAGTTCTTTTATTGGAGATTGAACACATTTTTACTACCGATGCTAACCGTTTAAGGCATTAAAAGCAATTTCTTTTTTATAATATATAGTAGAACTAGCAAATGAACACGCAGTCCACCTAGTGGTAATAAAGATAGAGACCTACTTGAGGTCAGCTACAGGTACGTCTTTATACCTGAGAACTGAGTTGGATTGCTATGGATAGATATGTATCTCTTACCAAACCCACACAGAACACACCAATGCATAAGACAATACAGAACAGGTGTGATAGTGCAGTCGAACCACAAATTGATCTCTAAACTTATGCGCTTTTTATAAACAAATGCTGAACTCAAATTTTGTCGCTTAAGCGTGGAAGACCTGGAATATAGTATTCACGCTAATCAGAGTTACTAACCCACATATTTTGTTGTAGATCTATCTATTCTGAATGATGTGATAAGTGCTGCTGTGTTCTTCTCTAAAAACAATGCCAGCCTATAGCTTTACTTTTTTGGGAAGAGGAGGATAAAGAGTCAGGGTAAAAAATCGGAAGGTGGCAAAAGAAACAGAAGGACCGTATTAATAGCAAAAAAACTTTACAGACTAGCAAAATTTCTGTATTTGCCGTTAAGAGGGACTAAAATTTTAATAAAAGACACCACGTATGTCAATCTACCATAAATATATGTTATCTCTAACCTTACATTACAAAATGTCCATATCTTATGCATTATCTCTTCAAAAAATATTCGTTCATTATTAAATAAACTCATATTGTATCTTCACTAAAGGGGGACATTCGCTTTACGTACATTCTTATAAATAAATAATATATATATGATTACATCCGTTATATGAAACATTACTAATATAGACTCAATCGTTGCTCGGGGCGGATGTGACGCACGCACGCCGGATGTCGCCGGTGTACACCGGATATGATGTTCGAATTCCTGATTTCCGGTGCACAGCCTTCGGACCAAGTTGTGGAAACGAGTTTATACCTCCATCTTCAGTTATATCCGATTTCTAAAGCCGAGTTTCTCAGTTTTTTTAAAGGGTCGGAAATGAAACTATAAAAAGTGGAGATGTTGTTGTAACAGCTATAGCTATTCACCTTTACAAGTGTCCATGGCAACTACAGCACAGAGAATTCTAGTGTGGGGCTGTAGGTGTTGAAAGCGTCTTCTTTTAAATATACATTTTCGAAGGTAGCACAAACTGCAGGTACCACCGTCATACGTATTTACCTAATAACAGTAGTCTAAGCGCTGTTGTTTCATTTAACATTCGTTGTTGTTGCATTCAGCAGTATTGCATTATCTATTCAATACATATAAGCTTTACGTACGACTATGCTCGTTATTGCCCCGACTGTACAGCATTGTTCTAACAAAATATTGTTCATAAACAAATAGCACTCGGCAAAGTTACTAATGTAGTGCCTACTCTATAATAGAACGGAGTAACTTCAGAATTCAACTGGAAATTTCAACACTCGAAACAGATTCGGAATTTAGATAATCTACCTAATTCAATTATAACTTGGCTAGAACAGTTCATAATTCAACAAGCTCTGTGTAGTTTTCAATTTTGGTTAGTTTTGAGTGCTATTGATTTTGTGTTCGTGTTGGAGAAAAATTGCTTCGGAACGAAAGTTCGTTTGCCCTCAATAAAATAAGTTATTTAAACTTTCATGCCACGAACGTATCTAACTATCTACGGTAATGAGAAAAAGATTTTAAAGAAATTGGATATTAAGTACTCTAGACTCAACAAAGTTTTACACTTAGAAGTATAGAATGGTCTATAAAATATAGTGATCGCTACAAAACTAGAACTCATTCCCATTTAAAAGGGAATGACGTCATCGAGACGGTATTTTGCTGTCACGTAGCATCTAATATGGATATGACTTTTACTTAAGGGTGAATGCAATATGAATATTGGTCAAATCACATTAAAACTGAATGGAAGTAGAACAGGAATATTATTATTTAAATAAAGATCATATAGATATTTCAATAGGAGATTTTTTGGCAAAGGACCCTCGTAGTAAGAGAATAATGGGTTACCAGCTATTTTGAATCTTTATTCCTAAGTCTTCATTCGTAGTATTGTTTGCGTATGTTATTTAAAAGTTTAATATTCACGAACAAAATCTACATCCAGTGACGGTACAAGGAGTATATACATTTTATAAGCTGCCCGTTGCACTCAAGGCTGACTGCGTCGCGATGCGCCGAAAGCTCTGTTTGAAAGTTTGGAACTTTTTAAAAGTTAAGTGTTTTGTGAATTTCGTGTCTTTGTCCCCACGTACATGTATGTTGTTGTTTCTTCTTAAAAACTTCCTTTTCCTGGCTTTATACGAGTATGTGTATAAAGGAATCGTCTGACCGTCCGATTATTTATTTTTGTTGGTATAGAAATTCAGTATTAGGGTGTTTTTTTGCCATGCGTGATAGCCGTTCGACGAGCCAGGCGCCTTACTAACTCGACTAATCTGTACTGTGGAGCGAAATATGGATCAATGTTTGAGAAGTTAAATTTGTCGAATAAAACAATTTTGTACTAGTATCCTCTATAAAGACGTATTTCCTTTACCGAAACTGAAATTCTGACACGTGTTTCAATGTTCGCTCGCATGTCATAGGACATGCAGATGCATACATGTATTAACTCATTGCAATGATTTCGCGGCCCGTTTGTATGTATGCATGAAAGGATTGGATGCAACTGGCACGCGTGCGATTGCGACACGCATGCAGGCGTAGATATGTGCGAATTGAAAAACGCATTTATTATGTACTGAATAGGAGATTAAACAATAAAAGATAATGGATATGTACTTCTAACATATCGGAAAAATGTAAGTGGAGAGAATTAATATTAGTTTGCATCATTTCCAATTTTATTTTTAATATAATATATAACTATTTTTCAAATTACGAAATATGTACATAAAATCAATATAAATTAAGAGGGAGACGAAAGATTTATGTACATCAGGTAACGTATTCAAAAATATTATTTTAGACATTTACTATGAGTATCATTAAGATGTTGAGCATGTTTTACAATTTTCTTAGTAATTGAATTTTCTGTTAGTATGCACATACAAAATCGTATAAGCAGACAGACTGGTTACATTTTATATGAAGTCCAACTACTCAGAAAGCTAACGGCGTTCGGAGTCCCGAAAGCTCCAAGCTTGAAACTTTTAAGTGTACCACAAATTTCGTCTTCCATCGCCTCGTTTGTTGACCATCTTTTATGCAACTAGGACACAACAATGATTTTGGAATAACTAACCAGATAGTTATTGTATTGTTTATACGTTTGGCAAATATCTCCCGCCGGTTGATGTGGTAATAAATAAATATATCCGGGGAGAGGTCGTGCTCCGACAGTCTCATTCCGAACTTGTATGTGTACAAAATGTTGTGAAAACTTCGATAGCGATAATGCAGTGGCGCCATCTCTTGATGAGTTACACACATCATCCTTTTGTATAAAGAATGAATAATGACCAGTTCAGTCTGCATCACAAAAACGCTAAGGTCTTTGTAACAAATTTACCTATAAATCCCAACTAGAACATTTTCAGCTTGCTTTTAAGAATGATTACTTACATGTAGTGTAAAAATAAAAAACTATACAAAAAAATTAAACGTTAATTTCCGGCCACTGATTGTACCTTAAAGATAGATAGACGCAGCTATCCCGTTACCGGGATCCTCGTCTAAAGCGGTCAACGTCACATTTTATATTTTCATCTCCATTACGGATTTTTTTTATGGTGGAAGTAGCAAATAAGCACACAATTCACTTAATGGTGAGTGACAATTGCCGCCCATGAACAGCTGTAATCGATCAAGTCCTACCTTGGATCGTTGATGCCTTGCTACCCCTGAGGAATAAGTTGGAATGCTTCGGCTAAAATCAAACGATACTAATAAGTATATATTAAAAAACATGTAACTTCTAATGGCCGGCCGCACGCTACTGTGAGTGGCCAGCCGGTGGTGAGGGCTTGCACCCTCCGAGGACATCCGTATCTCTTTAATATCAGGGTTGTCCCTGATATTAAAGATTGAGTAACGTCACTATTTGTATAATATCGTTATTATCTCTATTATAAAACCTTCTATGTTTTAAACTTGCAACGTCAGTCGGAAATTAATATTATTTAAAATATAATAACCTGTAAAATAATGATTTATTCAAAATGACCTCTAATGGCCGGCCACTGATTGGGCCTTGACGTCAAAGAGGTGTACCGTCACTTGTACCCATGTGAACACCGATCAGTGTCACGTTTTATGCATTTTATATCATTACATCTCCATTATATTCAAATACTGAAAGCTTTTCGTTTCATTTGTGTTCATTCTAATGTATAACATAGTATATAAAACAAATTGCCATGTTTATTCAAAATACATTAACTCTATTGGTCGACTGATTGTACTTTAACATCATAGTTGTCTACGTCTTCGTCGTCTTCATCAAACTGTTATCAGCAGCACGTTTCGAGAATTTTATATCGTTATTATCTTCATTATGTTTGTATATTAAAAGCATTAAACTTCATTACCATATTTATACAAACTAAAACAACATCACTAAAAATTATAAAAATAAACATTTATGCAATCTTTGTGCAAACTCTAATGGCCGGCCACTGATTGTACCTTAACGTCAAAGAGACGCAGGTGTCCCGTCACTGGGACCCTCGTCAAACGGTGATCAGCGTCACGTTTTGTGCATTTTATATCCTTATTATCTCCATTATATTCACATATTGAAAGCTAAGGAGATGTTGTTGAATTTGGGCTCTATCCACTGCTTATAAAATGTATACTCAAAAGGTATTTAATTTCAGTAACATTTGTGAGCACGGAGCGTAAGGGTATTTGTTACCGAGCTTGAAGCCAATTTACCTTTATTACCAATAATGGTATCCATTAGTCAATGAGTTTGCCTTGATTCATAATATAGTAGATAAATAACTGATACTTATATCTGCTGATGCCATCATTGTAACAGAACTTTATACATATGTATTATTATTAATAGTAAACATAATATATAACTTGTTCGAATTTCTACATATTATTTTGTACAGTTCATTAAGTTTATTTTACTGCAATTTAACCCGCTATTTTTTTTTGCTAAAAAAGGCACATTTCTTTGTTTCTTTGCTCTCAAATATACTTTTATACAATATAAACATGTCTATAGATATAAATGGAGCTTAATTCGAAGAATTACTATCTGCTATTTCTAGGACCTTCGTTTTAGACAGGAGTCCCCGACCGCACACCTATATTTAAACTAAGTCGTCTAGTCTTAGTCTTAGTCTATTGTTCACTATGTCTGAATACTTACACGCTTGCAGTATTATACTGAAATTCCACATGTCATATACGAGTACAATATCATTAAATTTACGTTACATAGCATTGCTCACACTCTGTTCATTTAAGTTGCGGGCATCCACTTGGAAGAGGATTTATTGGAGTCAAAACAAAACAAGTTGAGAATTTAACGTTCGCCGCGTTTTGCAAGCAAAATGTTGTGCTATAGAAATGCCATTTTAAGTAACTACTATTAGTGTTGAGGTTAACAGAAACAACTCATTCCAGCGTTAGAATTTTATCAATTCAATTCACCACGAGCCTACGCAATCTCATTGCACTGCATTTAAAGCCAAGAATATATTACTTATATAGTTTTCATCCTCGTTTTAACCCCTCAGGGGATGAATTATAAAAATCATGTACGTTATGTATGGAACTTCCATACACAATTTAATGTTACTAAGCCCACCGGTACAAAAGTACATCTGTATGTTAGTTAGATTATTATTTTAAACAAAACAAGTAGAATATGTCCTTAATAACGTTATTTGCAGTATACGCATTAGATTTATGAGTTACACAACATTGTCCGCAGAAGTTTACCGAAGTTGCAGGCATCCTTGGAAGGATTTATTGGACTCGAGACTAAACAAGTTGAGAATTCAACATTCCCGCGTT
Source organism: Spathilepia clonius (assembly GCA_018250295.1). Taxonomy (NCBI): domain Eukaryota; kingdom Metazoa; phylum Arthropoda; class Insecta; order Lepidoptera; family Hesperiidae; genus Spathilepia; species Spathilepia clonius. Next base: position 3,233 of record DWRA01003212.1, on the reverse strand, counting down.
TGTTCGTGAATTCTGCTTAACAAAGACAATCTAGCTTAAGCACTGCAGATGTTGGATCTTGTTGTGGGTAGGGTTTTAAATTCAAACAACGGTTTGTATACACAAATACATACTTAAGTAGAACTTGTTGTCATTTGTATACACGATGGAATATTTAATTGCGACTACTATGTCTGAGTGATGCTCTTATTTTGTATGAAATACTTTGGTGACATAAAACAGCACGCAATTATTTTTATCATAACTACATTGATTATTCCCCTTAAACCCAAATTTGGCTGGAACATAAGCTCTCCTGATATAGCCGAGTATAACATACAAGAACGTGATTATAGACGTGCTTTAAACTAGTAATATTGCCTAAACTAATAATTAACATACTTATAAATGCAACAACCAAATATGACATGTTTTTAGATCATAAAGATCAAATTTGTTTGATGTTCGGTTCGTTTAAACTTTCGACTATTATTTCACTTTTCTCTGTCTTGTTTGATGCCAAAAACTTCAACGGAGAACCGTCATCTGTGTTTGAAGATTCCGACAACTACGTCAAACGAAAGTTATTTTATAGTACGAGAAACAAATCAAGGTTTTAGAAAGCACTTAAGTTTAGCGTAAATTATCTTTATTTAGATTAAAAAACATATATCACGTAATCTTATTTATTATTTTTTTTTACTTGTACTGCAAATTTTAAGACAATATTTCGTTTGTAATTTGCGAGATTTTTATAGGAATTTATTTTTTTCTATTGTTTCAGGTATATGTATTTCTCTATTTGTAACAAAATTAGGTATTTTTAAATTCAATAATTGGCTCTAGTCTAGAAGTTCATTCTTGGACATACTGTATCTTTGTCTTCATCTGTACATGTCACAGTAAGTAAATAAAAAGTTAAGTCTGGAAGTGAAGTTTAGCTTTTAATTTTTGTAACATTTTACTTATAATAATTGGATTGAGTAGCTCTTGTAATATATATTAGATAAATTTACTAAGTTTGTACATGTTTGTACATATAACTATGAAATTAAATGTTAAAAGCGTTTATTATTTAACCGCGCCATCCACGAATGTAATTAAAGCAAGTTGCCGTTTCAGTAGCATTATATAGGTCACAATGACAATTCTGTGGTTTCAATATGGAGATTGCAATTCTGAAGCCATCTTGGCCCAGGATGGTGGCGACCCTATTTCCGGTCGGTGAAATTGCGCTAAGGCCTCGCTCTTACTACAGATTGGAGACGTGACCGAATGACTTCAGATGATTTTATTTTGCGCCGAATAATTTTCTTCTTTACTATTTCTTTTCTGCTGTATTTACTTTAATATGAAGTACTTCTTACTTAATGTCCGCCATACGTGCATTTCTAACTTTAACGTTACTCTTTCCATCTTTTAGTACGTAATTTCACTATATACATCTGCTGTCAGTAACTTAAAAAAAAGCGTTTTCTACGATCATAATATTGTTTATTTAATTTTTCTTTAGTATTAATGCATATTTTTATAGGATATAGTATTAGTATTTGCATGCGGACTAATTTTACATTGTCAAAAATGTATAGTATTTTAAAGAGACAGAGTGTACTTTTTACCTCAAAGTATCTAAATCTTTAGCAATAATATTTACTAAAGTCTAACTTGTGTTATTGGGGATTAGTAAAAACATTCATTCAGTGATTTCAAGGGCTTAAAAATAACATGTAGAAAACGTCAGTCTAATAAAGCCTTTAATTCCGAAGCACTGGCTCTCAGGTGATGAAAAACGAATGTACTCTGTTATCGCATTACGTCACACCCAGTCACACTCGGGTGCAGATAAATGGGCCATTCTGCCACTCCAGGCCCTCTGAGCATTATTTTGACGAGTGAAAAACCCTTCCTTTATCTGATATCCTGTGTTTGACGTAATGGTGCATGTCGTTTGATGTATTGAGGTACAAGCTTTCATCCTTTATTTAGCCCCTTAAGGGTTGAATTTTTTAAAACTTATCTTAGTGCTTATCTACCCACTCATCTTTACATTATCTATGAGTCTATGTTACAATTTTATTAAATAAAAGCTTTTGATCCTATAAATAGGCAGGTGTCAATATATGGGACATTGAAATTAGCTTTCTAATTTAGACTTTTATCATCGTCGTCGTCATCATCATCAACCCATTACTGTCCTACTGCTGAGCACGGGTCTTCTCTTAGGGTAACAGGAGTTATACTAGAATCTAACGCGCTATAAAAACGCATAAAATGGAAGAACTTACATATCTTTGAGAACTGTTTGTGTTATTTCTGAGGGAAATTTCCCTCATCGTTATAGAAACCCCATCGTAAGTTAATTATATCATCTTCATATATATACATATGCTGAAATAGTCCCAGCCTTCAATATGCAGAAAGAAATTAAAAAAAATTATAAATTGACGAAGATAGCCAAATAATGACATTTCATTCATTTACATAAACAAAAATTTATATTTATTTAAACTAAGACTAAAATAATGCATGTCTTACTTTATTTGCAGTGAAACTGAAAACTCGTATTAATTACACCGTTTCAGTGAAAACTTACGATATAAAAACTTATTTTAAGTATTAAATAACTTTAAACACGTTACAAAATTTATATCACGACTCGTTTAATAGCTTCTTTCATTTATTAAAGCTCCTCATAGCACTTAAGTCGGTAATATAAAATCATATTTTTCACTTTCTTACTGCGATAAGGTCGTATCTTAGTTTGTTCTTCCAGCAGATATGACTTTATCTTTAAATCTCCCTTGCTCTTTAATAATAATTGCATGATTTAAAACGATCGGTGCAAGATTGTTAGTGTGTAATATTTTTTTTATGAAACAATCTCTTTAGGGTTTCGTACCCAAAGGGTCAAAAGATTGACCTTAAATTATGCTACCGCTGTCTGTCCGTCTGTCAGAAGACTGTATTCTTGAACCTTTACAGATAGACACTTTTATTTATCTCTCAATTTTATTATTGATTTTACAGATTATATTACTATAACAAATGAATAAAACCGGCCAAGTGCGAGTCGGACTCGCAGGCGAAGGGCTCAGTAGCATTATCATTAAATAATAAATAAATTTAAACCGTTTTCCAACTAGCAACATAAGTTTGTTTGTCATAATATTGTATGTATACAAAGTTATGTTATTCGGTTTTTGAAAAAGTGCTATGTCTCAAAAACTGTCAACCGTATCTTGTTCGAACCAATT